>CAJHQP010001563.1:0-110851 GCA_905132765.1 Moricandia arvensis
GCTTTATTGCTTTGTTTCCCTTATTCTCCTCTGTTGACCGGATTTAAGTGGCATCTTGTAGTGTAAACCAGGCCTGTAAATGTTTATTCCTCAATCAGTAAATAAGCCTCTATGCACCTTTGTACGATATTTTGTTATCTTGTAATTTTTGTATTCGTGTATTTCGCAGGGATATGGGATCCTCAGGAAAGATGGGAATCTCGACTTTCCTCTGTTTACAAAAATCGACAGTGTGATTCAGTCCACAGTTAGCCGCTAGAAAGAAGGGGGGATCGGGAATTCTATAACTCAAAATCGAAGAATCAAGAGTCGGAATATCTGACCAAGCATGCAGCAAACGGCCTCTCTTTTAGGTGATAGGGAAAATGATCTCCTTCTCACCGAGTTGACGATCCAAAGTATCGATGTCACAAGAGTATTAGTCGACAGATGCAATTCAGCTGATATTATATTCAGAACACCCTAGAAAGAATGAAATTGAGCTATCTGAAATACCGAAAGTCTGATCCCGTTAATGGGATTCTCAGGGGAAGCTACTATGACTCTCGGCTCAATTAAACCTCACAAGTAAAGGTAGGATCATAACAAAATTGTATAATTTTTGTTAATGACCACCCCTAAAAGGTACAACATAATCATGGCATTCCTGGCTAAATTCCATGCGAGTCGTTCTTCAACGTACCATTTATGCCTTAATGTTTTCGAATCCAACGGAATCAAAGACAATTTGGGAGATCGGAAAGTATGCACAAATTTGTTTCATTGTGAAATCAAAACGAAAACATTCCACAGCAGAAACCTCATCAAGAAGAAAAAGAAATTGATTTCTGAGGAAAACGCCCCATGACGTTAGCAAGGGCCTTAAAACGAAAAATTGATTCATCTTCTCTTTAAAAACGAAAAATCTTCTCTTAAACGAAAAATCTTTTGGTAGTTTCGAAAAGCTGAGGCCTTAGAAAAAAAAACGTTAGCCAGGAGAAACCTCATCAAATAAGAAAAAGAAATCAATTACATCTCTCTCTCTCTCTCTCTCTCTCTCTCTGGGATGCATCATCCGGCTCAAGCAACTACAGCCAGGATCTGTAATTGCTGGTAGGACATTAAAAGCACCTTCCTAAAACGAATTTTTTGATAATCATGTAGCTCCTAAAAGAGCAAAACGGAAGCTATGATGGAACTAATCCTAGAGGGGATGTGGAAGACGAACATCGACTTCAAAGAGAAGATGAATTATGCCATATTGAGCTGAATGAGAAAATTTAAGCTTTGAACAACCATGTCAAAAGGTTGGTTTCGGACAATACTGAGCTGAATGGGAAGTTTGAAGCTTTGGGTGATCATGTCAAGAAGTTGGAAGGCCAAGTTGGACAGATTGATGGGTTTATCAGAAGGGAAGAAGGATTCCTTCATGGAAGGAGTGACATTAATCAAAGGCACCCCTTGTTATTAATGTCAAAGCAGGAAGTGAAAAAACAACTTGCACTAGATTGAATAAGGAAATCACTACCAAAGATTTCTCAGAGCTAGAGGGTGAAGAAGAACCTGAAGATTCGGGTCGAGATTCAACAGTGAAACAGAGCATTGATTGACGCCCCTTTAGCATCAATTGACGCCCAACATGAAAGGACACGAAGGGTTCACCAAATGCTAGCACCAGTAGAAACTCATATAGCGTCAATCAATGCTCATGGTTAGACACACTGTCAATTTGCATGATTGAGTCGGGACCAGTTGAGGAGAGAGTGTACAAGCCATAGTTCCCATATCCTGTTGTCCCTAAGCATCTGAAACCGTCTATCAGTGCAAAAAGTTGAATGGATTTCAAAAGAGGGTGAAGAGGATTCATGAAGGTCTCCTTTAAAGATGTTTATCATGCATACAAATTCCAGCAGTTCTGTAAGAACTCTAGAGAGGCCATGGAAGAGATCAATGCATTGTATCATGAGGCTAGGAAACCAGTTGTAGACCTCAAGAAGCCGACAAGGTCGCCCGACCATTAGAAGCTTGTAGTTCCATGTGCCAAATCTGAAATTGAAACTCCTATCCTACCAGACTTGAGAGAAAAAAAATTGTGTGAAGAACATCCCTTTGGTTTCAGCATCGAGCGATGCCAGGGCCCTCGGGTATCAGAGCTTTCAGAGACAAAAAAAATCAAGTTTGTGGCAAAAAGAAATAAGGTAAGAAGAAGAGACAAAACAAAAGAAAGAATGTAGACTTCTTGACATTGGTTCCTCAGACTTGCCCAAATGCATTCCTTGAGTACATAGTGTGAAACAAAGGAGGTTCAAAACCTTTTTCCAGGATTCATGTAGCTGGTACTCCAGAGACAAGGGAGAAGCTTCTGAAAAAAGCTTCATTGACAGCATGAACAAGCGGCTGGAGAAAGCAAACACTGGGAATTGTTTTTGAGCAAGTTGTCAATCTCATCCAGACTGAATCTGATCCCCAGAAGTAAAGCTAATGACTGAAAATAACGTTGAATGGGAGGCAACCCAATATAAGTTAATTTTTATGAAAAAAAGATCCGAGGAAGACGAGTCAATCACTAGCATTGACTGACATCTTACAAGCGTCGGTTGACGCACTTCCATCCAAGCGTAGAGAGAAACCTGATGAATGTTGTTTGACGCTCATCGCAAACATGTATGACTCAGTTCTCCTTGTTCATATTTTACTACTTTTTTGTATTTCTTTTCAGGCTCAATCTTTTGTGTACAAGCGATTCATGTTTAGCTCTACGAAATGATAGGATGAAGGAGACGACTCGTTGTGTTGATTTCTCCTGCTCTATTTTTGTAAAACTTGAGGATCTCGTCTTTTAGTCTACTGCCATATTGGTATGGGACAGTATACATCATTAGTTGTCTTGATATAAGCAGCAGAGATGGGTTGTAAGGCTGGAGCTGCCTGTCTATAGTGAAGATTGCATGGTCTTCCGGTTTCAGTTGATGATTCCAGATTCCAAAGGTGTCTTTTGGGCTCTGAGTCGTGTCACCATGGAAGATGTTAAGATTTATAGCTGCATACTTCAGTAGTGATTGCTTACGTACCCTTCAGTTAGGGATCATGCCATTTGTAGTTTATATATTTGGAGGCACGTAGCCTAGGTACGCGTATAGCCTAAGTGGGTGCATAGCCTTGTAGGCACATGGCCTTATGAGCATGTGACTCTGTAGTTGATAGGATTCATCTGGTCTAGAGGACGCATGGTCGGACCAGATAATATACTAGTCGATATGCCACAGTGAGCATGGTGTGTCGATATGCTTTAGTGAGCATAGAGTATTCGTCATGATGAGCAGGAGATCGTGACCTGCGCCAGTAGATAGAGTTCTAGGCGTGTTGTACTGAGCATAGAAGTTCTTCTGGTTGATAGTATTTGCAGAGATTTGCCTCTCATAAACATCTCGATAAAGATGGTCTTGTAGGTAGATTTCTTGCCTTGGCGGCTGTAGAATCGATGAGCTCTTATGATGAATGTGTCCCCCCCCCTCTTTAGGTTTAGGAATCCCATATATATATAAAAGAAGTCGTGCCCCTCTCTTAGAATTCGGAAATATTAATATATCCCCATAATATTTCCAATTTTCTTATTGGATGATCATATATATTAGAATACTTCCTTTCTCTCATATTTAGGAAGATTCTTTCTTGCCTAAGTTGATTACCTTAGCTTTAAGGAATAATGCCATTTATCCTTATGCATGAGAACACTTGACATGAAAGCCGAAACCCAGAGGCTGGAAGCTGGAAGTCGGAACCAGTAGATCGACATCATGTTCTAACCCTGAGGTTCTTGCTCCTGGATTATTTTCCCCAACAGTTTGCCCCTTATTTTCTAATATCATGTTTGAAGGCGAGAATTAACATGATTTTCTTCAGAGAGCTTCCTGAGTTGCATTATGCCACAACTTCTGCTGAATTGAGAATTGGATGTCGGCTCGCCTACCAAAAATAATGTTAAAGCCTGAGCCATCAAACAGACTTGGTGCTAGTGCTTCAGTTCAACTGCACATAGTCTAAAAGGTTTCATAGGCTAATGGGATATCAATAGCTTGTAGAATGAACAAGAATCCTTGGTTTGATATAGACACATGGCCTGGATCAAGTAGTATACTCGTCAATATTCCCCGTGGTCATGATGTCGTGTCCTTGACCAATATAGATAGACTCAAAACATGCTTCAGTGCGCATGCATTTTGTTTGAGTGATTGATGATTGTGTTGATCCAGTTGCAATCATGCAAATGATAGAAGTCCTCTTGTTTCAGGCTATTTTTAAGTTCTAGTGACCTACACATTGGCGTCCTTATCATGCAGTAGGAGAGGGAGATTCTTAGCATGAGAGATATGTGTTCCGTAAGCTTGTAGTGACTTCTTTCCTGATGAGAGTAAATCGATTGCAGGTGGATCCACTGCCATTGCTCGTTAAGGGATCACACAGAAGTTGAACATCAAGAAAACCAATCTTCTAAAATCCAGTATATGCTGGAAGACTAGACTACTTTATCGCATCCCATCAAAATGAATATGTGAGACTCCATTCTCATAGAGCATGATGCTCCTGTTTCTGTCCCTACGGCTCGTGCTGCTAGCTTGCTGTTCCAGCCTCTACTTCTTTCTTCTATAATTTTTCATGTTTGAGACTTTCTATCTCGGTGTTGGCCTTGGTATGTCGTAGCAATACTTGGCCTTACATCAAATTATGACTTCAACTTGTATTTCCTGGGGATTCTCTGGATCTATGAATCGTGTGGAGGAATGTATGGGTCGTGAACCAAGATTTCTGAGAATGAGGATCTTGGCGAGGCTAAGTATTAGGAGGATGAGGAGGTTAATAAGACCCTGAGCCAAAACTGAGGATCCTCATGTTTGATTCTGCTGGTCTTGCTTTCGCCTCTTTTATCTCTTTTTATTAAGGTTGTGATCTTTGTTGAGCTTGTAGAAGACGTAGTGGCCTTTCATTTAAGTATTTGTGCCGGTTCCTCTTATTGTGTTTAGTATACTTCCTGCTCCTTGAGGTTTTGATGTTGTAGCTTTTTGCTTTGTCTCAAGATTGTACCTTGACTTGTGGCAGGCGGACCTTAAGCATGTGTCATTATTGATTCTTGCTCAAAGTCTCTTTGCTACGGGATAGAAATGAGAAAATACCTTCATCTTTTCTATAGGGTAGTATTTGTCGAAAATACCCAGAGGTGTCGTAAAGTTTAAGAATATTTCATCTTTAAACCCTAAAATTTTGTGATATGTTCTCTTAGATTAGGAGGCCTAAGGAAACTTTTCCTTGGAACCAGAGGTTGCAAGGAATTTCATCCTAGAACCAGGAGGTTGTATGGATTTTTGTCCTAGAACCCAGAGGTTGTATGGACTTTCTTCCTAGAACCCAAAGGTTGTATGGACTTTCGTCCTAGAACTCGGAGGCTGTATGGACTTTCTTCATAGAACCCGGAGGTTGTATGGACTTTCTTCCTAGAACACGGAGGTTGTATGGACTTTTTCCTAGAACCTGGAGGTTTTAGGATGTATCCCTTTGAGACCCGGAGGTCTTAGGGATTATCCTTTCATTTTACCCAGAGGTTTTAGACGATTTTATCGATCTCTGCCCCCATGATTAAGCTGATCTTAATTGTATACGACATTGCACTCTGCCCCCAGAGGTAAGCCACTATCAAAGTCGATTTCTATGTTGCACTCTGCCACTTGGAAGTAAGCCACTATCAACATTGGTTTAGACGTTGCACTCTTCCACTTGGAATTAAGCCACTATCAACATCGGTTTAGACATTGCACTCTTCCACTTCTAATTAAGCCACTATCAACATAGATTTAGACGTTGCACGCTGCCACTCAGGAGTTGGCCACTATCAACATCTTTTTATATGTTTCACTCTGCCACTCAAAAGTAAGCCACTATCAACGTCTTAAGGTGATGCACTCTATTTCCTGCAGGAAAGCCACTGTCAGAATTTTATCTCATGCTGGTGTGACTTTGACCCTGACGAGGGTTTGGCAATCGTTAGTCTTACTGATTGGTGATGGTGTGAATCTACCTAGGTTGGCGATTCAAGCGCCAGTCTTACTGTTTTCCACGTCTATATAAGCAGAGAATTAGGTGCTCTTGTGGTACGTACTTTCCACATTTTGCTCCTATATAAACCCTGGGTTTGTTTATAGTACTTTGAAAGTGTACTTCATGCTTCATGAGTGCTCTCTATAACTTAGTGTTTTGACGCAGGAATATGAACATTTCGTACAAAGGGTTCCTGCATACGTTTTGGCACAAGGCCTTTATGTAGGAACTAGGTATTTTTTACAGCATACTCAGGCTTGCGCGGGTCTATTCCTGCTATAGTCGTATACCTTTTGCATCATTTTGTGTATGTATCCTGACTCTAGGCAGGAGAATTTTTGTACTAAGTAGCAGTCAAGTGAAGACTATACGTCTTCCGCTTTCTTTCTCAGGAGGAATGAAACCGCTCGTTGAAGCGTGGAGGCTGAGTTTCCGCTGTATTACTCTGAAGTATCGAACCATGTCGCATAGGAATCAAGAGTTTATGTCGACTCTTCTTTTGAATCCGGAGTTTTGAAGGGCATCATGTTCTGATCCTGGAAGACCCGTAGATTTATCCTTGGGAATCCGGAGGTTCAAAGGAATTAGTGCTCTGATCCAAAAGGACTAGTAGATGCTATCCTTTAGAACCCGTAAGTTCTAAAGAATTAAAATTTGATCCTTGAGAATCTGGAAGTTCAAACTATTGCCTTTTCATGACCCCGAGGTGAATTCTTATTGGTTGTCTCAAACCCAGAGGCTGTATGCAGCATCATACTTTGTCCCCCAGAGGTGGACAGTTGTCGATATCGTGTGGATGTAGGCCATTCAAAATGTCTTCAAGCCTTATGAGGCAGATACATGGTCGCTAGAACTTTGTGGGACGCTTGGTCTTGCAATCACAGATATTCTTAGCCGGTTTCAAGGCAATCCATTCTAGCTTCCAAAATCTTGGATATATCTTCTTCAAACCCGGAGGTTCTAGGATTTACCATGCTGAAACTCGGAGGTCAGGGATTTATCCTCTTGAAAATCCAGAGGTTCTAGGGTTTATCCTCTTGAAAACACAGAGGTTGAGATGTTGAGAGCTCTTTTGTGTACTTGGGCATTTTCCATTGTACCTTTGGCTTATGTAGCACTATTTTCAAGATAGTGATACTACTGATAGGTCCTAATATTTATCACTTTTAGACCATGTATATGCCCTATTTGGAGTCTGTTATGTGAGTTTAGGTTGTGTTTTAGAGTCTTTGCAGGTCCATTTTGGAGCATTATAGAGATTATGAGACTTTTTGGAGCTCAAAGAGAGACAAACCCCATAGATTGTCACAACCAGCATGTACGAGTCAAAGACAGAGAGTTGCGTTGATCGATGACGCATCCTTGTCGTCGATCGAAGGTCAACATGCAGAAGCGCAATTCATAGAATACCCACCTGAAGCCCAAGTCACAGGAATTAAAAGATTTCCCCAGGACGAGTTTTACCTAGTTTATATTATATTTACTTGTGTTTTATGCAAAAGGAGCTCTTTTACAAGTTTAGAGATTTTAGTAGTTTTAGGGGAGAAGATGAGGACTTCTTTCAAGCTTTGTATTAGAACCCAGTTTTCTATCCCTAGTCTTATGCATTTTTATGTTATTATTATGTTCAGCTTAGCTATGTATGATTAGATCTCTTGTTAGATTTAGGGTTTATTAACGGTTTTGACGGACTAGCCAAACTATAGAATTGCTAGGGTGATTATAAGACCTATCATCAGAATTGTGTTTATTGCTTGTGTTCTTGAGTAGCTAACTAGAATCCTGATATTAGGATAATTGGTACATGCGAGAGTAGGATCGTTACATGAATTAATCATGTTGAGCTTAAGTTTCTAGGGATAACCGAGAGAATAGTCTAGTAATTCTAAGTGAGTTTACCGAATCTGATCGTTTAATGCTTGACTAACAAAGCCATCGATCGATGTCGTTTGCATACCATCAATCAACGGTCATTCTAAATTTGCATACGGAATTTGTAAACTCTGAGCTTAGCCATAGATAGATACAATTATATCTTTACCTATTAAATTTGTGTTCTATGATTGAAAACCGCTTGGCTTCTATCCATTATAATTCACAACCTGAAAATCCTAGATCTAGCTATTTGCCTTAATTTCTTACAACAAACTCATTCATGATTTAAATTCATTATCAGATCTATTGTGTGCCCTCGCTCTCTATGGTTTCGATCCCTAAGTACTACAGTTGAACCTCTTATTTGAGAGAGTAATCAATAGCTCACATGGGGTAATTTGAGCACGTAACAAAAACTTTTATGTTTTTCAAGTTTTGTCTAGGTTTTCTTTTATGTTTACTTACAAAAACTTTTTCTTTTGTCTTTCATGTGCATTCCCAGCAGTACCAAAAGCAACAAGGAAAAAGACTTAGTTTTCTCATATCTAGTAGCAATTGAACATAGCATCTGCATGGAGAAGCAACAACAATCTATCGAAACTAACACTTCTTCGTCAATCGACACTCATCTACCAGCATCGATCAACACCAGTCCCAGGACATCGATCGACGGTGATTCCCGAGAAGAGATGGTTGCTATGCTGATCGTGACTATGAATTAGAGTAGGGACCTATATGTCATATGCGTATTGCAACAGGTCAGAGAATTGATAATCATGGTATTGTAATCCCTAAACCAGAAGAAGTTGTTGTACATGAAGGTCATGCTTCTCAACCAAGAACGTTGGCTGACTACAATCGTCCAAATCAATTCTACGTCAACAGATCTGCTATTTGTCCTCCATCTTTCCAGATGAATGATTTTGAGTTGAAACAAGCTTATTTCACACTTGTGGCACAGACACTATTTCATTGACATTTCCATGAGCACCCTATGCACCACTTGGAGCAATTTTAGGATCTTGTGTCTGCCATTAAAGCTAATGGAATCCCTGAGGACTATCTTTTATGCAAGCTCTTCAAATATTGTCTTGATGGAGATGGTTCATATTGGCTTAAGCAGCTACCACTAGGATCTTCTACATCCTGGACAGACATCAAAAACGTCTTCATGCGTAATTTCTTTGATGATGCCAGACCTGAGAATTTGAACAGCAGAATTGCCACATTCACATAGGAGCCTGCAGAGTGTTTCATGAACTCCTAGATCAGATTCAAATCCTACAAAAGAGATTGTCCACACCATGAAGTCAATGAAGTACAACATCTCAGCACTTTCTTTATAGGTATTGGTTTGTCATACCAGATGGTTTTAGATACAGCCAGTGAGGGAAATTTATGCATTAGGAGTCCTGCAGAAGCTACCAGATTGATAAAGAACTTGGCAGCTAGAACATCACCAAGAACAATGATCACGAGAGGAGAAAATCGGCCCCTACACTTACCAAGGATCAGATGGAAAAGTAAAAGCCAAGTTAGATAGTGTTCAAAGGTTTCAGAAGAAGCAAGTTAACTTCCCAGAAGGTGTAGAAGCTATAGGATCTGACAATGAGAAAGATGAACAAGAAGATGTCAACTTTGTTGGAAATGGATTCCAGAGATATGGGAACCAAAGCAACAACAAAACATATGGAAATAGTCACAGGATTGGCTACAACCAAGGATCACAGCATCAGAGACCCTACAGAAACAAGATTGAAACCATGATTGACAAGGTTCTGGAAGGACATCAGAAGATGACAGTAGACTTCAATGTAAAGATTGATGTTGTCTATACCAATCTCAACACAAAATTTGAAGCTCTCAACACAAAATTTGAAGCTCTCAACACCCATGTGAAGAAGCTAGAGAATCAAGTGGTTCAGACCAGTGAGGCTATGAGGTGACAAGAAGATTTAATCAAGGAAATGATTGAGGCTGGACAGAAGCTTTAGGTCAGTGCCATCACTGATGATGATTTTTGGAAAGTTGTGGAAGAGATTACGAATCAAGAGTAGGAAATTCGTAAGAATCCCATGTCATGTTCCAACGACTATCGATCGACAGTCCAAGGACCATAGATCGAAAACACTTGAAAATCTAAAAATACGAAGAGATGGACATCTATCGACAGCCAGACCCTAACATCAGTCGACGTTCGATCGAGACAGAGGTATGTTGTTTGCCAAGTATAGACCTAAGCCTTATATATACTTATAAGAACTCGACCCCCACCCGACAGACAAATATTTCAGCCCATATGGCAATGGAGAAAGCTATGGATGGACATACTAGAAGAAAGAAGAAGATTTGTAAGTATCTTAGAAGGGAAGCTAAGGAGGAAGAGATGGATGGTTTCACTAAGAGAGTGCACAAATTGTGGATGTTCTTCATCTAAACCGAGGCGACAAATGAAGACATTGAAAGAATGTTTAATCATCTGAGTGAGAAGGTAAAGAAGAGGGTAAAGTTGAAGAAGAGAAGCGATCCTGGAAAATTTGTGGTTCCCTGCAGCATCATGGGACATGACTACCCTAATGCAATCTGCGACATCGGTTCTTCAGTAAGCATTATGCCAAGAACCATGGCAGAGGTGGTCAGCTTAAAGGTGGAACCTTCTAGTGATTCATTCACTTTTGTAGATTTCTCTAAGGTAAATTCCGAAGGAATAGTCAAAGACCTCCAAGTGCAAATCGGTTATGCCCTAATTCCTGAAGACTTTCATGTCTTGGACGTCCAAGTAAAGCAAAATGCATCCATGCTACTTGGACGAGCTTTCATGCCCACTGTATGAGCAGTATGCGACATGAAGAAAAACAAGTTGTATATTTCCCTTATTGATCAAAATCATTATTATGAACATGTTCAAACTAAAACCAAGATTGCTCTCACTGGTTTGGTTCATGTACCAGGACTTATGGCCACATGTTTTTGTGATTTGAGCAAGAGAAGGAGTCAGATGATGGAGCATAGATCGACACCCAAACCATATAATCGATCGACTTTGTCAATCAACAATCAATCGACACCCACCCTTTGACATCGATCGACGACCATGACCTAGGGAATGACATGGCTAACCAAGAATACGACAGTTCCTATCTCTAAGAAGAAATAATCGAGTATCGTGCTCTTTCACTTGAGGAAGCTGGAAATTTCAGAGGATCCCATGGAACCAGGAATGCAACATCGATCGACGGTGCACCAATACCATCGATCGAATCTAATCCAGCAGAGTACGACGAAGATTATGGTTATCTCAGACCATATGAGTCTGGTATTATGAGGGATCCAGAAGGATATGCACGAGCAATGGCTGGAAGCCTTCTCAATGTATCTGAGGATTTAGCAAACATACTTGCAATGGCCAATGGATCAGAAAATCTCTTCAGACAAAAGCAACATGACAACCAGACATATAACAACAAAGCATCGATTGAAGCAACACTGCAACCGTCAATCGACACTCACCTTCCATAAGACTTCTTTGGTTACAGATCAGAACCTAAAGTGTTTGATTCGGAGAATTTTGATTATGGGGAAGAAAGAGATCAGTATGGTGTCTACAGAGACAAATATATCAATGTACGAGACATAGATGGCAAAATCATCAATGTACGAGACATAGATGGCAAAATCATCAATGTATCCAAAAAAACAACAGAGATATTCTTCAGAACGCAGCCATCCTTGGCTACACTCGAATTTGTTTGCCAGAATATGCAGAAAATTTCGAGGAGACCAAACCATCAGCTGACTACTACAGCAAGAAGAAGTAGATGACATGAGACAAGGAATTTACGGAGCACAAGAGATGTTGATGGATGACTACTACAAGAGGATTGATGACATCTATTACCCATTCAACAACAGTATCAGCTGGTTAACCACGTGCATGGATGAGATGAAGCAAAATATGGACTATATCATCACGTGATTCAGAGACAACACACTAATGGAGCAGACCAAGCGCCAACGATCGACATACATTCTCAACCATCGATTGATGCTTCACGCAGACCATTTAGACAAAGGATGGTAACTGAGAAGCAATTGGAAGATAAAATTGATGGAGTTTATGCATCTCAAGACATGATGATGGAAGATTTCTCCAAGAGATTGGATGACATATCCATAAAAACAGATACCAGTGTTGGCTTGTTACACAAACACATTGACAACCTTTAAGAAAGGATGAGTCAATTTGACATCACCAAGGAGAACATGGACAACCAAAGAACCAGAGGTGAAGAAGCCATAAGAAGCTTCGTTGGTACCTAGTTTCAAATGAGCAAAGAATATGTGGACACTTGTTTTCCAACAAGTGATACTCTACACCCATCTTAGTCCATACAGTGTTAAACGTCAAGCTAAAGACTATAATCAAGTGCTGAGTGGGAGGCAACCCACTATTAGGTATGTTTTAAATTCATTTTGTTTTCATGATTTTATTAATTTTCATATTTTTCTTTATTTACAGTGGAAAAAAACAGGAAGATCGAGAACTAGCATCGGTCAACGTGTCGTTGCATTACCATCAGTCGATACTTGATACCATCGGACGACACTCATCACTTACCATCGGTCGATACTCATTACAGAGTCTGGTATCGATTTATTCCTTAAGCTTTTACTTATGATTTATTTTTCCCACCTCACCGAGACGGGATAAAACTTGGGGACAGTGTTTTTAAGTCTGGGGGGAACTTTACTGATATTGCTCTCTATTTTTAGTTTTAATTCTTATGTGTTTTATTGAATTTTATTGAGTCAAGAAAGGTATTATGATCATTTTATATTTTTTATTTATTATCTAACAATTTTATAGCACCATTCTAGATGTGTGGATTGCAGAAAGTACAAGAGATACCAAAGTGGATCATCCTGCCACTATATCACACTTGCTTAGAAAGTTTGACGAAACTGAAGCTAACCTCCAACCTAATATTGACTTATTTGCTTGTTTTGAGATTTGGCATACATTGGATCCGATTCCTCTTGCAAGTCTGGAAGGTAAATTTTGTGTGCTTCTGATTCCCTTCTCACTCTCTCTCTTCGGCATCTATTATATAAAAGATTAAGATGATTTCCTAAGACATGCAGAGGGGTAGGTAAACTACCTATGACTCCATTATTCTAATTCAGAAAGGAATGATCACACATTGTAGAAGCGAGGGGTAAGTACATTACCGATGACCTAACTTTTCACTTACACCTAGTCAAAAAAAAAAAGAAAAAAAAGAAAAAGAAATATGAACAAGATGGACAATATCAGCATCATTGATTCATTGGACTTATATACAAAAAATATAAAGAGATTCAGAGAAGAGAGAAAGAGGGAAGAAAGGAATCAGAGAAGAATGCATGTGTGTTCAGATACTTGCGAGGGTAAGAATTTATGTGTCTTCTGATCGATACTTCCAAGGTAAAGCATGCACTTCTATTTTATACAAGAAATGAGGTTAGTAGAGGGGTAAGTCAGAGTAGTATTTGCTAAGTTGCTGGTAGAATGGATTTGGTTGCGATACTAGGATAAAGTATATAAAGTTTCTCTAAGATTGACACTTGTTTGATGTGTTTGCAACATAGTAAAAGGTGAAAATTATGAGCTTGAGATTTTGTGAGTCCATTTTCAAACCTCTTCCACATGTTTACCCTTGTTTTTTTTAGGACAAGCAAAAGGTTATATCTAGGGGAGTTGATATGTCCTAATATTTACCACTAGTATACCATGTTATAGGCCCTATTTGGAATCTATTATGTGTTTCTAGGATGTGCTTTAGAGTCTTTTCAGGTCCATGTGAATTTTCGAGCATTATAGAGATTATGAGGCTTTCTGGAGCTCAAAGAGAGAGGAATATCGTAGCTGATCAAAACCAGCATGTACGAGTCAAAGACGGAGAGTTGCGTCGATCGACAATGCACCCTTGCTGTCGATCGATAGTCAACACGCATAAGCCCAATTCACATAATACCTGACTTAAAGCCCAATTCACATAATACATAACTTGAAGCCCAAGTCACAAGACATCCAAGATTTTCCTTGGATGGGTTTTACCTAGTTTATATTATCCTTGCCTATGTTTTATGCAAACGGATCTCTTTTACATGTTTAGAGATTTTAGTAGTTTTAGGAGAGAAGATCAAGACTTCTTTCAAGCTTTGTATTGGAACCTCAGTTTTCTATCTCTAACCTTATGCATTATTTTTATGTTTATGATTATGTTCCGCTTAGCTATGTTTGTGTAGATCTCTTGTTAGATTTATGGTTTATTAATGGTTTTGACGGATTATCCAAACAATAGAATTTCTAGGGTGATTATTAGATCTGTCATTAGTATTGTGCTTATTGCCTGTGTTCTTGAGTAGTTAACTAGAACTCTGATATTAGGGATAATTGGTACCTGCGAGAGTAGGATCGTTGCCTGAACTAATCAACATTTAATGCTTGACTAAGAAAGCCATCGATCGATGCCGTTTGCATACCATTGATCGACGGTCATTCTGAATTTGCATATGAAAGTTCTAAACTCTAAGCTTAGCCATAGATAGATATCAATTATATCTTTACCTACTAAATTCGTGCTCTATGATTGAGAAGCTCTTGGCTTCTATCCATTATAATTCACTACCTAAGAACCCTAGATCTAGTTATTGTCTTAATTGCTTACAACAAACTCATTCATGATTTACTATTTCTTAAGTTTTATAAATTGCATAGCATAACAAAGTTGTTTATCAAATCTATTGTGTGCACTCGCTCTCTGTAGATTAGATCCCTAAGTACTACAGCTGGACCTCTTATTTGAGAGAGTAATCAGTAGCTCACGTAGGGTAATTTGAGAACGTATCAACTACCACTATGATCGGATGAGGCTGGAAGTAAGCCATGATTTCATGTCTGTTATGACTGATGGAGGGCTAGCTTTTATGGACGATATCGAATCTATGAGTTGTTGTGGTACACATGGTATTGCATGCTTCTTCCTCTTCGCACCAGGACGGCATTCTTTGCGTTCTTGTGTTTTCATGTAGAGCAGAAATACTTATCTGCCCTTGGGCTTGGATAGTAGAGGTTAACATGATCTTATAAGTCCCTGAGCCCGAATTGACATGGATGCAGGAATTTACCCAAGTATGGAGCCAGAATTTGTCATGTGGATAGCAGGAATTGACATGGCTAAGATAATTGTTCGTAGGGATTGGCAATTTCTTTTGCATACTAGGACATAGTAAGTCCATTCCTGTTCTTAACCATCCATGAATGTTGTTTTGCTTATACTCCTTGTATTTCCTCCTTTTGTATATGTTGTCGAATGACTCGCTCTTGCTGTTCTCTGCCCCCGCTTGGGTAAGCCAACCCCAACGCTATATGATGTCATGTGATGATCCTTTCTGGATGTTCTCTGCTTCCACTTGGGTGACCCACTCTCAGCTCTTTACGAATTTCATTTAATGACTCGTTGATTTGTCTTATATCCCCTTTGTGTAGGTAAGTTGATGGGATTTGTTGATTTGTGTTGCCCATTGGGTTAATGCTTAACTTTTTGCCCCTGCTTTTCTATTGGTTTTGTCTTCCTTAGAAGTTCATGAAGGCACATGGCCTTGAAACTACTTCATTGGAAGCTTTTAGTGACATGTATCCTTGGTTCCCTTACTCGAAATACCTGGTTCCTAGAAACTTGTAGAGGCACGTGGCCTTGGAAACCTATATAAGCATGTAGCCTTGATTTCCTTTCTATGAACTTCTGGTTGCTAGAACTTTGTAGAGGCAGTAGCCTTGGAAACTTTTAGGGGCACGTGGCCTTAGCTTCCTTGGGAACTTGTAGAGGTACACAGAGGTTCTTCTCTTAGAACCATATCAGGGTACATTGACAGGAAAAGCAGTTGTAAGGTGGCTGGAGCTTTCTCCTTGGCAAAGTTAGTAGTCGCAGAGTTGTTGAAGTTTGATTCTCCACAGAGTGAGAAGCCATAAACTCGCAGTTATTATTGCTCTTTATTGTGATCTTGGCTTTCTTCTGCATTGGACTGGATGTAGTCCTTTTTCTCTGCAGGGATAGACGGAGTTGACCTTCGTTTCTTGCTATAAGGTTGGAGTATTTTCTTTTTTGAAGACTCATAGCAGGAATGGGTATTCTCCTGGGTTATTTTGCTTTCAATGCAGTGAGGGAATCGATAGCCATCATGTCTTAATGTAGAGTTAAGATTTTCTTTTCGGCTCTTTTGTGAGAAAACATGTTTGTGGCATGATGTGACTCACTAGTTAGGACTCGCCTGGTGTTAGGCAGGCTTTCTCCTGATTTTGGTTGGTTCTTGTCTTTTTCCGAGAACTCCATTACAGAATTATTCCTCAGAAGTTTATTAATTCTCATCTGTAGTGCGGTGTACTTATTTATTCTATGACTAAGGTCATTGTTCCTTTTACAGGATAATTCCTATGGAATTGCTTAGTACTTCAAAGGGGTTCTCTTCACCTAACTATTTAGCTGGTCTATGAATGGGATACTACCTAGAAGCTAGAAACCAGAGAGTAAGGTGATTTTCCAGTTACCTCGTAGTGGTGGTTTGATATGCCCTCAGTATTTCCAGGAAATTTTCTTCTGACTCCTCCTGCTTTTGGATTTCGTTGGAGTCATAAATCAGGAAGAAAGGTGTTATGTCATGCTTGAAGACATTGCACTTTTTCATGTGGGGCAGAGTTGTGAACCTGGACGCATTGGTTGCGTCTAGGGGTTGCCTGATTGTTGTCAGTGGATTACTCGCTGATATTGATGTTGGTAATGACTGCTCCTAGTTTGGAACATTGAATCCAAAGGTTGTAAAGGCCTGATTTGTAGTCGAGACCCAGAACCAGTAGGAACTCATGAATATTTGCTGCGTTGAATTTCGCTACTTCTGTTAGTACGGTGTTATCCTCCCTTAGAGAAGTGTTTTTGGTTCCTAGCTACATGAGCTTTAGATCTGGTGAGAATAAGTCGTTTCTTTCCCTCAGGTGGCTGGGGTTGTGTGTTTTTGCAGTAAGACATGTAATGTATTTTCCGCCTATCACATCGTCGCGTACTTTGAAACTGCCCATCTTTCTAGCGCCAAATTGTTTAGGTATTTTTGTGTACAAGCAATTCGTGCTCAGCTCTACATAATGATAGGAGGAAGGAGATGAATCATTGTGTTGACTTCTACTACTCTATTTGTTGGTAAACTAGAGGATCTCCTCTTTAGTCTACTACCATATGGGTCTGGGACAGTATATATCATTACCTGTCTTGATATATACATGAGAGATGGGTCGTAAGGCAAGAGCTGCCTGTCTATAGTGAAGATTGTGTGGTCTTCCGAAGTTCTTTTTCACTCATGATCTGCAGAAAAATGGTGATGTTCGGGTCGTTCAAATTTGTTCAAGCGACCATTTGGCTGGCTTATTTACCAAGACGCTACCCACTGCTACTTTTAAAAAGTTTGTTTATCTTATCGAATTACGCTGCCTCAAAGATCTTGACGTCTCTACACACTAGAGAAAGTAATTGCGCGATGCACTATCTTTCCGTTAACCATGATTTTTCCTATTGGGTTTTCCTAGTAAGATTTTTAACGATTCAACATCTACGCCCATAATAGACATCAAGGGGAAGTGTTATAAATATATTGTGATGTCGATTATAGAAAGTCTTGTTCACCATCATTTACTTATACTTCTTTTCCAATCTAAACTCTTATATTGTACCCTTATATAAAGATTTCATTATTCATGAAAAAAATACATCAATTCATTTTTTCTCTTCTTTACTTACAATATATAAAACTTTCCAAGTCAGTCTTACTACTCAGACTCACATTAAAAATCGTTAATTGCAAGCAATCTTTTTTTTCTCGAACACGTACATTATATACCATATAAATTCCGTAGAGCGCAGTTAAGAGAAAATTAAGAAAATACATGTTAACTTATATACGGTATTTCCTTTTAGATAGATTATTCACAATATTAAAATAATAAATCAAACCAAAATTAATTTGAGATACAATTCTTGTCATCTCATCTCTCCCTTTTTTTAATGCAAGTCATATGGGTTGTCTCTATTCAATATATTCAACCACTGATAGATCATAAAGTATATAATCTTCAAGCTTATTATGCAGGAATGAACATGGAGAATTGTCCATGTTTATAAGTCTCCAACCATTGACAGATCATAAATCGCGTGGGTTATATCTTCTTTTTAGTATAATATTGTAACTATATCTTGTATATGTGCTTCTCGAGTAATTTTGTCGTGAGTTTGAATTTGTAGTATTAAGTTCTGCGTGTGCTTGTTGAGTGTGAGTTTGAATTTGTAACAGACGTCATTGTAATTGCTTCATTTAAATAAGATCGTATTCAAGCTTATGTTTTTTTGCGGCAAGGATAAAAAAGAAGGATGAGTGTTCAATAAAATGCATTGACATGGTGAAGTAGAAGAAAAAGCATACTATTTATTAATGTATAATGTACCGGTTTGTATATTTAACTTTTATTGGAACTGTTTAAACACATTTGAGAATTCAAAACCATATAAATGATGAGTTGATTACTTAAAAGGTCATTTTTTGAGTTTCCCTTACACTAAAAGTCACTTTCTGCTTGTAGGTAACATTCACACTAATCGAGACATGTTCTGGACACTTTTACCCTTAGAAGAAGAAATGAATGTTTGTGGATACATAATCTTTGTGGATGTTATAAATTGTGAATGAAGAAGGTTATAACAAACATATATCTTATACACTTTTTGTATAAATGATCATTGACTATATAGTAGAGTTTCTATATAGTATGAAAGATATTGTTTGAACCAATGAGTTGTAGACATAACAATTGTGGATGGGTTATTCGTGGATACATAATCATCCAAATCGTGGACATAACAATTGTGGATGGGTTATTCGTGGATACATAATCATCCAAATCGTGGGCATATTCAACTTGCTCAATTTCTACGAGTCAAATCCATGTCCAACCTCCTCTGTCTTTGTGGTTTTTGTGGACTGTTATTTGTGGACGAACATGCATGGTAGGCATATCCATATGTCCATGTGGATGGATATTTGTGGCTGATAATTTGTGGACGGTACAGAGTTACCGCCGAAATACACAACACTGTTGTGGACAGTGCAGCCACAACCACAACACCACACAACAGTCACGATTTTGCATCTAAAAATTTTCTGCTACTGTAAACATAAGCTAGGAAAAAGAGCAATTATCAACAAGACATGAGCTTTAAGCTCTGTTCCTATCTAGAATCTAAAAAGTGACAATCTTGAAAATTTTCCAATTATGATTACAATCGAACTGTCTACTAACATAACACTTAGAAAAATCTTCATCTAGAGTTCATAACCAATACTATTTACACTAAAACGAAAAAAATAAAAGAAGAAAGATTCACAGCTTTCATGCTCAGAATAAGAGATGAAGAAGAGGAAACAAAACTTGAATAGCTCCAGGGACGTCCACAGATCGTTACAACGAAGAAGAGGAATCAAAACCTGAATAGATCCAGATTTTGCCCGTCGGTGCAGAGCTTCGGCTGTAGCGAAGCAAAGAAGACGTGATTAGGGTTATTGATTTTTGGAATTTTGGTAAAGTAGAAAGTTTGATCATGACGTAATATTTCTTCTGATTTTTTAGTTTTTTTTATTTTAGGGGTATCAAAGTCTTTCTCCCCTAAAAAAGTGACCAACAAGTATAATGTGGCCTATGATGAAATTACAAAGTCAAAAAGTGACTTAGGATGTAATTTTTTCATAAATGATAGGTGATTGTATATTAATCGTTCATTTACATGTTTTGTAAACGGTCCAATTCTCTTACTCCTAGTAAGTTAGTGCATTTATTAAGTTTATGAGGTGAATTACAGTGATGACACATCATCATATTGAACAATGTTACAACTTAAAATAATGCTCGCCAATTAATATATACAGTACAAGATAGCTAAGATAAGATAGAAAAAAATGCTGGCAAGGAATCTTATTGAAACCAAAAGATATATGTCTGCCCGCCGTTGTCCCTTTTAAGCAAAATTAGCAATAAAATATTGGTGTCGGTGTAAATATCCTACTCGAAAAAGGAAAGGGATCGCGACATTATTTTCCTCACTATAAAAACCCACACTAGTTTCGCACTCTAGATCACAAATCTGGAGAGGAGAGAGAGAGAGTGTGTGAGTTTCGAGAAAGAGAAAAATGGCGAGATTCACGGTGTTGATTGCGACAGTAGTTCTTGCTTTTGTAGTGGCAGTGCCGGTGCCGGAAGTGACGGCTAAGAAGTATCTAGTCGGCGACAAAAAGTTTTGGAATCCAAATATCAACTATACCATGTGGACTCATGGAAAGCATTTCTACCTCGGAGATTGGCTCTGTATGCTCTCTCTAACCCTCTTCTCTACATTTTTATACCCTCGGATCTGATTTTGTAATGGTTTTCTCTTTAAGTTCTGGTAACTATTTACAACTTTTCTACTAAAAGTTATTTCATAAATGTTTCCTCATTATTCAGATCTGGTTAGAACACACTGTTAAGGTTGTCTGACTGAGACACAGTAATTCCTTGTCTTTCTCTCTGATGTCTTAATAAACAGTCATCTTAGAGTTGAAATCTTAAATCAGTCATTACCACTATAGCTCACATTCAAATCATGGGTCAATGCTGTTTTAGAAACTAATCGAGAATATTTGTTTATATATGTTCTCTTGACAGATTTCGTGTACTACAGAGACCAACACAACATTCTTGAAGTAAACAAGACCGACTACGAACGCTGCATCTCCGACCATCCTATCCGAAACTATACACGTGGTGCTGGGAGAGACATTGTCCCTCTCAATGTCACCAAACAGTACTATCTACTTGACGGAAGGGGTGGTTGCTTTAAGGGCATGAAGCTCACTGTCAATGTCGAGAGCCTTCCTCCTCCACCCAAATCTGCACCTGTCAAGAGGCATTAGATCAGTTACCATCACAAGAGTTTAAAAGCATCAGCTGGTTGTTTGGCTCTTTTATTGTGAGATTTCATTTCCATGGATGATCTTGTTTCATTATGTGTTTGTCTGTTGGTATGGTTTTACATTATGAGCATAAGACATGAATTTCAAACGTCTAAATTTATGTTGCGTCAAAGTTAGTTCTCACCATTCCACACATTTGGGAAGAATGAATATGAAAATCTCACCTGTTCTGCATTAAATTTTGGGTTTCTTTGTAATGATGATGTCTTGGCTAGATCTTTACAAAAGGCTTTGCCATCATATTTTCCAAGACACGGGGGGAGATATGGTCAAGTAGGATCAATAATTTGACTATTTTGATTTCATGAAGATGGTGGTTTTTAATGTAGGCATGTGACTATCTTCAGTATAATGTTAGATGTGACTTGTTGATGGAAAGATGATGGCTTCATTTCTACAAATGAATAATATCTCAACCTTTAGTTTTAGATCGATTTGGTGGGGATGTCAGATTATCTTTATATTTCCAAGCATATAACGATGATATTGTTGCTCACAAGCGACTAATCTATATATATATATATATATATATATATATTTTCTTATATATTAATTGAGAAGTCACTTAAGTGACTTTTGCTTATGTATCATTCATATAGAAAGTTTGAAAAAAATTGTTATAATTTGATTGATAGATAACTTTTTTAATTTTATTTATTTTAATTAAGTTTAAAAAAGGAAATTTTAAATTAATTAATGTTAGTTGCCAAATAATCCAATGATATTATATATAAGATATAATGATAATCAATTAGTTGTTTTAGAAATTTTTTTATAACTTTATTGGTTGATTATCAAACCAACTAATATGAATTATATTCAAAAATATATTATTAAACACATCCAGTAAAAAAATAAAATTTGTGTAATAAAAAGGGTAAATGTTAAATATTTGATTTAAAACAAAGTAAAATTTTAGAAAAATAAAAGATATTAATCAGACATTTAAATCTTTCAACATTAAAATGAATCATCTTATTGTATTTTTGAAACAAAGTACTAATTTGATATAATACAAATCTATGTATAAAAATATTAATGTGAAGTCACTTAAGTGACTTTTGCTTATATGTCACTCATATAGAGAGTTTGAGAAAAAAAATGTTATAATTTGATTGATTGATCACTTTTCATTTTTATTTATTTTAATTAAGTTTAAAAAGGAAATTTAAAACTAATTAATGTTAGTTGCCAAATAATCCAATGATAATAATACATAAGAGATAATGATAATCAATTAGTTGCTTAGAAAAATCTTTATAACTTTATTGGATGAGTATCAAACCAACTAATATATGGAATAAAACTATATTCAGATATATATTATTAAACACATCCAGTAAAAAAATTTGTGTAATAAAAAGAAGGTAAATGTTAAAAATTCGATTTAAAACAAAGTAAAATTTTAGAAAATTAAAAGATCTCATGTATTGAGTCAAAATAGTCCAAAACAATAAAAACTAATTATTAGGTCTAAAAAGAGTTTGAGAAATATTGTGATCTTAAAATAGTTGTTTAGATTTTATAAGGTTTTTGATGGGTAAGGTATTTAGTAGTAATGATAATCATTTTAAAATTTTACATCTACATAAAATTATATAGTGGATTTTTAAAATAAACTCTTTTGTAGCTAAGATCTTATAATGAGTGAATATAAAATTTAAAAGATTTCTAGGTTATATTGAACTCAAATATTTTACTACTAACTAAATTTGTAATTATATCACCTTAGCTAAGTTTTATAAATCAAATATACTATAATAAAACTTAATTTAATATTTTTTTATTGGCATGTAGTTAATCTCTTAGAATTATAATTTACTTGTTTGATTTTTTTGTTTTCAGTTTATTCAATTCAATTTAAAAGAGAAAGCAATGCAAGAACTAACTTACATCAATTCCCAAACAACCTAAACAATGTTACATGCAATTCATAAACTGAATGTGATATGTATTTGTTTCCAAACACACTCAATAATAATATAAGTTTAAAAATTATCAAACTAGTCAAGAAATATTTATAAATCCTTCATTTACTAATATCTACCACCATTAAAAGTCATGAAATACTGAATTTAAAGTTTAAAACTTTAAACAAATTTTAAAGTTGAAAAATATATTATTGAGTGAATTTATACTCGCGAATTCGCGGGCGTCCACCTAGTATATACAAAAAGAAGAGTTTCCCTTTCTTCTCTTTTAGCCACATCATCAAATAGATGAACTTGCTGTTGACATGTGTCTTATTTTCAACTGAGTTTTGTGTCGTTTATTCACAAGTTAATGGGCTTATCCTAACCAATTAATGATTTCAAAGATTTTGATCAGTCAAAATCCAGCCCAAGAGAGAGAGACTAATATCATCTTCCCCAATGTCGAGACTGTAGATTTGGGGTCGTATTCTCCTTCGATCTCTGACGGTCTACACTAGCTATGGAGTTTTGAGGAATTGGGTGAGTCAAAACGACGTGAAGAACATATGCGGCAAGCTTTAGTTTCGTCGTTTTGTTTTCTAATCTAATCCTCTGAAGCTTTACGAGCTATTCATACGTCGTCTTTAATAACCTTCTTAAATCCTGCTACTATTTCTGATTCATTGCATCTCTCTTTATTCCTCTTCCAAACGGTTGATCCCCACCTATAAAAAGGTAAGCTTCATCTCTTGAGAATATCCCCACAATTCCTATAGCATTCAATTTCTTTTCTTAGTATAATGGCTAACTCTTCTGTTCTACTTGCTGATCTGAAGTCCAGGTGTTGTTCTTTCGCCGTGGAGTGTTCTCTCACCGTGGAGGTGCGGTTGCTCAGATTCTCGGAAGACAGGAACATCAAACGCGGTGACGAGTTGACGGGGTTAACATGCTTCTCATCGATTCTAAGGTATTATATTCTTATAACATGTCTTAATATTAAAACAAATTCCAGCGTATAATCTCAAAATTGTCAAAAAATTGTATCCTAACCTTTATTTCAACTCTTTCGGAGAAACATTGGTAACCAGGACCCATCTTTACATGGTTCTCTCTCCGAGTCTGTGTTTCCATATAAAACAAAAAAAATATCTTTTCTTTCTTTTTCTTTTGAGAATGAAGGGGCAAAATGTAACCTTTAGTGGACAAGTTGTGGGCTCCTCGGAGATGAGAATACTGCAGCTGACGATGTTGGTTTGGGAATCAATAGCTATCTTAATAATTATTTCATCCCTCAGCTTTACACCATTAGAAGACAGTACACTCCCGAACAATAAATTGTTGATCTTATCAATGTTTACATAGCTCAAATAAGTTTTCTCAACCCGTTTTAGTCTGTTTCAGAAATAGATTTGCATGACCAGTATATGAACATGGTTTGTTCCAAATGAATATTAAGTTTTAAAGCTTAAAGCTCCCTCCAGAAAATATTGAAGTGATAAAGTTATTTGCCTAGGATCTCATGTTGGTTATAAAGTTTACATATTTAGCTATGTTTGAGAGAACCAGGACTTTTGAAGAAGCGAATTCGCGGTTTAGAGTTATGATAGTGGCTTGGGATGTGTCCAAGCATCAGTAACAGACTCGGTTGCATTGAGACTAACAAGAAAGTGAAAACGTACAGGCTTGGTCCCAACGAGTTTGCAGATTTGAGCCACGAAGAATTCAAGAACAAGTATTTTGGGCTCAAGACAGATATAGAAAGAGGCAGTGATGAAAGATCTTACCAGGACGTTGACATCGAGGCTTTGCCTAATAGACTGGAGAAAGAAAGTAGTTGTGCGCTATGTTAAGAACCATGCCTCTTGCGGTAAGCTAAAAATCTTGGACTCTGATGTGTTATAAGTTTAATAATTTTATTTAGATTTTGTTTTTTGAATTGTTATGCAGGAAGTTATTGGGTGTTTTCGATAGTTGTTACAGTGGAAGATATAAAAAAAGATTCGTGACATGAGACTTGACAACATTGTCTGAACAGTTACTAATAGACTGTGAGTCTGTGACACAACTTACAACAATGACTGCAACGGTGTTCTCATGGATTATGTTTTTGAGTACATTGTCAAGAACGAGATCTTCACAAGGAAGAGGATTATCCTTACTCCATGTAAGAAGGAACTTGCTAGACGCAAAAGGTTTTTGTGTAGCTGCGAAAAAATTAAATTGGTCATATTAATTCTCTTTGTTTTAAACATGATTAATCTGAAATGGTGACTATCAGTGGGCACCAAGATGTACCTAGAAATTATGAGAAAAGTCTCTTCTAGCCATTAGCTCATCAACCGCTCAGTGTCGCTATTGTTGCTTCTGGTAAAAAGTTCCAGTTGTATAGGTGTGTAAGTACATTATTAAACCAATGATTAAGAAAAAGAGTAATCTTCTTGATGTTTGAATTATTGTGTTTTGATATATGAAGGGTGTCTTTGGTAGGAGTTGGGGGCCGATTTGGACCATCGTGTTGCTGCAGTTGGGTATGGATCAAGCAAGGATTCAGATTACATCATTGTGAAAAATTCTTGGGGGCCAACATGGGGAGAGAAAGGTTACATCAGGATGAAGAGGAACACTGGAAAACCAGAGGGTCTCTATGGAATCAATAAGATGGCTTCTTTCCCCACTAAACAAGTGATGATATCATTTTATCTTATCTGCATTTGAACATTATCTTCATAACAACATGAATCTTGTCATTAAATTGCTATTCCAATGAATATAAATGTTTTTTAAATTTGGGTTTGTTATGGGTTTCCAACTTAAAATCAATTGATACTAAGTGAATTGGCCCTAACCCTTTATATATTACTTAAGTCCCATATATATTTCCAATGTGTGATCTTCTCTCCAACAATGTTTTACAACTATGAACAATAACAACAACAAAAAGTGACTGGAAAAAATAGAGAGCATTTTCATGGTTCACCTGCAACTCATTACTCATGTATTGACTTTAGAGCTATATCTGCTTTCATTTTGGCTCATCTCGCCTATTTCTTAGGTTTCGTTATTTGATGAAATAACAACTTATCTAAAGACAACTAAATGGAAATAACAAATTGAGCTTAACTTCTGTAACAATTAGAAAATACATCAAGTACTTAACCTTTTTCCAACTTAAACTTTAACGGTTTTGATATATAAATGTTTGGTTTAGTTAACTTGACCAACTATTCTGCAACTAAGTCATCACCTTCCAGATCACAAGAAAAAGAAACAAATTATTTGCCGTAATTAGCCAGACTATTGTTGACCATATTTACTTTACGAATCCTAGTTTTTGATAAGTCCATAGTTTTTACCTTCATTCCATTTCACACTTCCAACCACGTCATTATTACAATTCTGAGATTCTATTCTACTATTATAAGACGAAAATTAACTTCTACTCGAAGATGAAAATCTTCATGCTGAGTTCTATTCTGAGTTTTCAATAGTACAAAAAGTAACCGGACTTGAATATTATATGATACATTTCTATTATACATTTACATGAGTATAAAAGCAACTATTTCATGTCATCGTTACAATATAGTGAACCGGTGCGACACATGTTACTATTATAAGAAAATTACTAGAATTCTTTTCATCAAACCACCTTCTATGCTTCAACACTTACGCAATCAGTAATCTACGTAAACAAATAAAAAAAAATTTATGTATCTTTGGACAATGAAAAATATGCAAACCCCATAAACATCATAACAATTACATAGACCAACATTCTTTGTTTTTCTTTTAACTAAAGCTAAACCAACATTTTTGACTATGCTACTTCGAAAACAAAACACAACTGCAACTCACAAATACAGAACAAATGTCTGAAACAAAGATCAATGCAATCTAAATACACTTAGAGACCACCTCATAAGATAAATAATAAAAATTAAAAATATATATATATATATATATATATATATATATATATACATATTCCGCGCTTCGCAAGCGCGGATTTCCCCTAGTTTGGAATAATTTATATATGTGGTCAGAAAGATTGCGTGGAAAATGTCAATCAGGCTCGCAAGGGAAATGCAAGTGTAATAATTATATAAAATAATTACCGACAGTTTTTAGTTTTTAATAACACTATACAAGTCGGTTTAGTTTTTTTTACCATAAAAAACTATTCTATTACTTGAGTTATAGGTGGTTTGGGTCACTAGACCAGAATATAACAACCAATAAAACAAAGAAGCAGTTTTGTTGTAAAACTTAGAGAAAAGAATGGGAAATTTGTATATTGTTTTGTATTGTGTTATTCATAAAGTACAAGGGGTTCTCTTTATATAGAGATTACAATAGACCGTCATATAGTTAAATGGAAAGAGTACAAATTCTATTGCAACAAACAAAAGGAAAATATCCAAAACCAATATGGAAAAAGTTTCCCTAGCCGCCTAACGCTAAACCTATATGGTCTAGGTTTAGTAAACCTCTATGCAGTAGATTTATGGTCGGTCCGATTATGGGCCATCCACAATCTGGTTCATAACACTCCTCCTTGGATGCCATAACCGTATAGAGCTTGTAATGTGCTTAATGTTGTCTCATTAAAATCTTTACCCTGAAAACCCAATTGGGACAAAACCATGGTGAAGGAAAAAGAATACAACACACATTACTTCCCCTGATTTGGACCTCACTGAAGGTCCTTAAGCCTACGCATTCCAATCTGATAACTTCTTGAATGTTGATGTTGGAGTGACTTGAACGAACTTGTACCACTCGGACCTCTCCAGCCTTTTGTAACTTGCACATGATGGTTGGCCCTTCTACGTCCACGGACATCCACAGTTCACACGGATGTGTTTCTTTGTCGTTGACCATCTTATACTCTGAGCGGATGTGATTGGTCATCCTGTCAACCATCTCATACTCTCAACCAAACACACACACAAATTTTGGCTGATGTTGTTGCGATGGTTTACTTCATAGATTGTCAATATATTGCACAACTTGTCTAAGATCTAATAGATAACATGCATCAACAAAACCAATTAACCCTCTTTAGGCTGGTTAGTATAAAATAAAACTAAATTGTCGAATTTCTTTTATGAAAATACATGGACTGATTGGGTTATTCTTATATTCCTCTTTTACTAAGTATTTACTTGGCCTATTGTACCACATGTGGCCGCTTTTTTCAGTCCATAAATAGATTTGTTCAGCTTTATACAATGTTGTTCTTTGAGAACCTTTTCTTATCTTTGAGCTCAATAACTTCTGGAACTTTCTTATATATCTCATTATCCAGTGGACCATATAAATATGCAGTTACTACATTCATTAGCTGCAAATCTAATTTCTCTCTTATGGCCAGACTTATTAAAAATAAAAATGTAGTAGCATCCACCACAGGGGAGAATAAGGGCTTTATATCTCACGATTTCTTTCCCTCACAAAGACCAATTTATATCCACTGGTTTAACATCATAAGGTGTCCTTATTTATTGGACCAAATACATTTCTCTTCCTTAAAGAGTTTACCTCCACGTTTATAGCTTCTTTTCATTTAAGCCAATTTGATCTACGAGTGCACTCTATTATTGACGTGAGTTCATGATCCTCTTTTATATCCATAAGTTCAAGTGCTACCTTGTATGCAAATAAATCATCAATGTTGACATCTTTTTCTATTCCAATGTATTTCAGATATGATATAATCGATTATAGTCTCATTATTATCAGGACCATTAGTACCCTGAAGCTTGACATCCCAAGCCTCAGTGTTTGGTACCTTAGAGCCGGCCGGCCTTATGTCAATGTATGTGGTTTACTCGACCTTGGATTTGTTTTCATTCTCTGCACCTTTATTTTGTTTCCGAGGATTCTTATCTTTGGAACCTATTGGTCTACCATGTTTCTAACGTTGTCTAGACTCTTGTAGCAACTTAATTATGTCCCTCTTGGACTTTATGTACTGTGCATTAGAAGTTGGTATATATGACCTAGTCACTTTCTTTGGGTCAACAAATGAGTCTGGCAATCGATTAGCTAGCTTTTGTAAATGTATAATATTTTCGACGTCTAAATCACAGTCTTTAGTCCGAGGATCTTGCCAAGACAATGATGATTGATTCCATTCTATTTCTTTTACCAGCTTATTATTTTCTCCCTCTTATGTTGGATAGTCGGATTTATGACAATTCGTGTAGCTAGCCTTAAATAGATCACCCATGGTTGGCTCTAGGTATTTAATAATCGTGGGAAATTCATATCTAACATATACCCTCATCCTCCTTTGAGGTCCTATCTTAGTTCTATGTGGTGGAGCAATAGGCACATCCAAATTTCTTTAGATGGGATATGTCTGGCTCATGACCCGTGATTTAATTGAGATGAGAAGTATCTATGCTCACTAGATGGCCTGATGCGTATCAACTCTGCTGCATGTAAAACTATATGTCCCCAAGCTTAGACTGGGAGGTTTGACCTCATGAGTAATGGTCTAGTAATGCGTTTAATAAAAGATTCGGACAAGCCATTTTATGTATGGACATGCGCCACACTTATATTCCACACTTGCCCCCATAGACATACTATAATCATCAAACGCTTGGGACATGGATTCACCAGCATATTTTAGACGTATAATCTTTAAAGGAAAATCTGAAAATAGGCTCTTAGCCGTTTTACTGGTGATGGCCTAATGAGTTTCCCTTGTGTACATGCTACACACGTGAGATTCTTCGGGATAACTCTTCATTCTTTCAATGTGTGCCCTTTTGTATTACTTATCAATTTACGCATCATGTTTGAACCGGGATGGCCAAGCCGGTCATGCCATAA
This sequence comes from Moricandia arvensis, assembly GCA_905132765.1. NCBI lineage: Eukaryota > Viridiplantae > Streptophyta > Magnoliopsida > Brassicales > Brassicaceae > Moricandia > Moricandia arvensis. Next base: position 29,787 of record CAJHQP010001563.1, read on the forward strand.
AGTGAAATTCTCAGTAAACCTTTTGTTCACTTCGGCATCTAGCCTCTATCATACTGATCTTGACATAGTAAAGACCAGGAGAGAATGCATGTATAGTCTCGACCACTTTCTTATTGCCTTGGGCGTATTTCTATGTCTGAAGGAACTTTTTCTTTCCTTCGCCCATTTATCTATATGGAAATCATTCATTCTTATATCTTAGTAACTCAATGGGCTTCTCTAGGTGAATATAAAGCATCAGATATCTCTAGATGCATGCCCTTAAGATAATAATATATATGCCTGGTCGTGGCCCTAAATTAGGTTGGCTATACCCGCAATTTGTGCTTATATTGGTGTTTCATCTTATTAAGTAAAATCAGACAAGGCAATAAAGTAAACTCAAAGAAATTATGAAGACAAAGAAAAACATAAAGCAAATCAAAGCACAAAAACAATATGTCGAAATCAACTATTTTTTTAGACAATCTGATAATTCATAATCCATAAGATCATCTTGAACATGGTCAAAGTCACCATCGCCATCTTGGACCAAATGGGCTTCAGGATTCTTCCCTTTCATACTCTCTTGGTAGCGGTAAACTAGATTTCTGGGATTCCTACAGTTCTTAGTCCAATGATTATCCATTCCACATCTATGTCACACTGATTTGGTCGAGTGTTGTGGTTTAAAGGAGATACCACGGCCTCCTAGCCCTCGACCATGGCCAAAACTGAGTCCACAACCACAATTATAGTGGTTCCCACGGCCACGGTCCGAGTAGTTACCTCGACCATATGAATTGTAGTGGCCACGGCCACGTCCTGTCCATCCACCACGGCCATGGCCGTGTTGTTTATTCTTGACATGGTTACTTTCTTTGGATTCTTTCTTTTCTTCTGTGGCCTTATTGGCTTTAGGTAATGGGGTTGATCCAAGAGGTCTCAATTCATTGTTTCTCATCAACAACTCATTGTTTTGCTCAGCTAGCAATAGACATGAGATCAGATCTGCATAAGTTTTGTTGTAGCAACACATTACTTGTGTGGAAGGTGGAAAATGTCTTTTCTAACATATCATTATCTGTTATAACCTCACCATACAGTTTCATTACAGAAACAATCTTAAATAGGGCTGCATTATACTCGTCCCCAGACTTGTAGTCATGTATCCTGAGATTCCTCCAATCAAATAGAGTCTTTGGTAATAACACCGTTCTTTGGTGGTCATATCTCATTTTTAATGCTGTCCAAAGGTCTAGAGGGTTCTCAATAGTCAGATACTGATCTTTGAGACTCTCAGCAAGATGATGACGAATAATTAATATTGCCATGTATCTATCTTTTTCACTGGCATTATTACCTTATGTGATACATTCACCAAGTTCTTTTGACTTTAGGATAATCTTAGTATCCAATACCCATTGCAAGTAATTATCACCAGAGAGATTTATGGCAGCAAAATCTAAGTTGTTGATTTTCGACATCTGAAATCATCTGTTCTTATACTTTAGGTCTAGAGTTTATACGACCATGTAATCAAGTCATTCGACCAAAACAATCCTAACAAGTGATTTCTATATGTTCATGCAAGCCTATCAAATGTGATCTATATGTACATATAACCTCAATCAAAGAAACTATCAATCAGATCATCATGTTCTAGGTGGTTGAATGTTAAAGCAAGGTGGTCGAATTCAATCCTAAAACTTTTAATCAATAATTCGACCAAGTTACGGTTTCAAGGTTCCATACAGTTTTATCAGACATCTCTCGGCCAAACAAGATATCAAAATTCATAAGGATAGTAATGTAAACAAGTAATCAAGTCATGCTTATCAGATAAATCACATGGTCAAACGAGAAGACATTTCTAATATTTAATTTCTATATGCGGCCATGAAGCAATCAGTATATACGGATATGCAAGACAATCCTAAAGATCAATGTCTATATGTTCAATAGGTTATACGGATGCTTAAGTTTAATGACCAAACAAGACAATCCAAGTCATATAGATCAAACAAGAAAATCCTAAAGATCAATGTCTATATATGTGTTCATGCGGCCAAGATGGTATAGTGCTAACAAGCCACACGGCCATATGAGATGATGTAACAATCCTAGCAGTAATGATCTATATGTCCATGAGTGGATCATGTAACAATCATGTGGCCATAATCAATTTCAAGTATGAGCAATTCGGATTAAATTAGGGTTTAAACTTACGATTAGGGTTTTATCATTAGGGTTAGGTAAAAACGGATCAATCAATCTAGCATACAATCTTAAGAAACATTCAATCAGGGTTATCCATCAATCAAGTTCAAGACTTAGCAACATGGAATATGTGCTCAAAATATTAGGGTTTATCAAGACTAGAAAAACGGATTCTATATGTGCAACGATCATATGCGGTTTCAAATTTTAAAACATTCAATCAGGGTTTAGCAATTAATCAGTCAGCTTCAGGTATGAGTTTAGCAAGCCTAGCATTCGAGATCTATATGCACATAAATATTCAAACCATATAACCTCAATCTAGACAAAACAAACGGATCATGCAAAGACAATCTATCGGATTCCAAGCATGTATTTAGCAACCCTATCATACTAGTTCTAGCAAGATCATACGGTTAAGACTAGTTTATAAGAACAAGACATAAATCATGCAAAAACTATCAGCCTAACAATCGATCCTAACCTCATAAACAATTAGATCAACCAATAAAATCTGACTTGTTTAGTATTAGGGTTTCATAATGCGATTAGGATTTTATGGTTTTAGCAATCGATTAGGTTTTAGCAAACATCCTCAAAACAATCAATCTAGCTAACCAATAAACCAAGCATACTTTCTAAGTTCTCAAAACATTTAATCGAATCAATAAGTTTTTAGGGTATCAATTCAATTATTAGTATTTTTGATTTGGGTTTTGAGATATTAGGGTTCTTAGTGTTTACCTTAACCTCCGATGGGTTGAATGGGCCACCAATGAGAGATAATATGAACTTGGATCACGAACTGGAACAAGGATCAGGATGAAGGTTGAATTCGGATCAAGGTATGAAGTTTCACCATCAAAGGTTTCACGATGGGGATTAAGGTTTTTGATCGATGGCTTTTTATCTTAGGAATTTAGAGAGCAATTCGTGTTGATAACGTGTTGTAAAACTTAGAGAAAAGAATAGGGAATTCGTATATTGCTTTGTATTGTGTTATTCATAAAGTACAAGGAGTTTCCTTTATATAGGGATTACAATAGACTGTCATATAGGTAAATGGAAAGAGTACAAATAGTATTGCAACTAGGAAACGGAAAATATCTAAAACCAATATGGAAAAGGTTTCTCTAACCGCCTAACCCTAAACCTTTATGGTTGAGGTTTAGTAAACATTTATGCAGTAGGTTTATGGTCGGTCCGGTTATGGGTCATCCACAATCTGGTTCATAACAAGTTTAGTTTATTTACATACTTTCTCTTCCCCCAATATGTGTCCTCCAATACATGTTTCACTTTTTCCAACTCATGAAATAATTGAAATCTAACTAAAACCTAACTAAATGATAAAATATTAATTTTTAATGTATTTAATATTAAAAAATTATTTTCTTATTTTTCTTACCTTGTCATAGTTGTTGCGACGAGCTCAAATATATTGTAAATCACAAATTTGAAACAACAAGATCCATGGTTGGTTGCCGTTTGCGAGTCTCTTCTTTGCCATCATCACTTTTGCAACGTCTATGTTTCCTTATTCACCTCGGAAACACCGTAATTCCTCTGCAAATTCACATCTCTACCAAACTTTAAACCGCCACGACATTTTTCTTATGCTCACATGTCTCGTCACTCAATTTGTGGTCATCTTCACAATCATCGCCATCCCCCACGGCGTCTAAGTCGATTTCGTCAACGCCGCAACTCATTTGCATATGCCAAACCCTCCATTATATCACCTATATCTTAGATATGTCACGATCTCTGCAGTCTCGCCATCGATTTATGCTTCTCTTCCCTGATCGTCGGCGAGCCAAGCTCAATATTGTTCTCTGTCATTAAGTTTTGAATCGAAACTCAGCAAAAATGGCCACGTTTTTGATAATTTCATTTTGGTCCTTAATTTTCTTGCTTCTTTATAATTTGGCCTCAGAGTCTTAAACTATGTAGATTTTTCTTTAATGTTTCCCTAAATTTTAGATTTCGCAATGGAACACATATCTGCACTAAAATCTCTAAATGCGTCCTAAAATAACATAAATGAACTAAATTAAGTTGCTAAAAACTATTATAATCATAGTATATCACTGAACCACCATCAACGTTAATAAAGTAAACATGTTCCATCAAAGTTCCAACATAGTAATTAACAGCAATGATTTTTAAATCAGCTATTAATCTTTGTGTATTCATGCATCTCACTTGCTGAAACATCTACATAATAATACAGTTGAAGCTCCTTAAGATATTTGTCTCATGTTGGTGCGAGAAGAAAGTAAAGCACTTTGAGAAAAGTTTTATTTTGTTATTGAGTTATGTTCCTCCTCACAGTAAACTTGAGAATCAACTTCATAATGCTTTGTATAATGATATGAAAGTCATAGTCTACTACCATTTCATCTTTGAATTGATTGACTTTACCTAATTTTCCAGTGCCATATTTTGTTGTACACATGTACGCTACCAACCTTTAGCATACACATGTACACTAATGGATGTACACACATATACAACATGTTGGACATCTAACATATATCTCAAACATATGTGTACATGTAAATATCTGATAAATTATAATATGTATATTTTAGACGTCAGCCCTTGTCGATAATCAAAAACATATGTACACATGTAAATTTCTTTTGAAAGTATATATGCTAAACACGCAAACACCTTCAGATGTGTTTAAAAATTACTAATACATGTGCACAAGTTCAGTGATATGCAAATATAATGGAAACTTTCCAAATCTAGCTTTCAATATTTAACCATGTGTGCCTGTGAAATATTTTTCGCAAATCTTATCCCATTGATTTGTTTCATTATGGGAGCATGCTTCCATGTAGAAAGATTGTTCTTTTACGTTCTGTTTTGAATGGACTTTACCTAATTTTTTAATGTTTTACACATGTACACTACCATAATGTTTTGGGCACATGTACGCTACCAAACTTTTAGCACACACATATACACTAACGAATGTATACACCTTTACGACATGTTGGACTTCTAACATATATCTCAAACTTATGTGTACTTGTGAATATCTGATAAATTATAATATGTATATTGTACACGTTAGCTCTTGTCGATAACCAAAAACATATGTACACATATAAATTTCTTTTGAAAGAATATATGTTAAACACGCCAACACCTTTAGATGTGTTTAAAAAATGTTAATACATGTGCACATGTTCAGTGATATGCAAATATAATGGAAACCATCCAAACCTAGCTTCCAATATTTAACCATGTGTGGCTGTGAAATATTTTTTTTGCAATCTGATCCCATTGATTTGTTTCAATATGGGAGAATGCTTCCATGTAGAAAGATTTTTCTTTTCTTTTCAATTTGGAGGATGCTTCCATCACTACTAGCTGCACAATCCCATAATATAATAGTGTACATATACATTATTATCCATGTGTATGCCCCATAAATTGTACATGCCTTGTTCGGATACTTTGTAGACTTTTTTACGTTTAGGTTGGGCATAGTACCTAATGAAAAAAATAGAGATTATATAGAGATTTAACCGGGATTTGTATTTAGTTTATTTTAAATTTTTGAATACAAACTATAAATAGTATGTATTACATGTACATGCTATACGTAAAGTAAGTATAGCCTGGTGGTTATTATCCTTCTTTCTCTCTAGCAAGCCCGATTTGACCCTCCCTTCCCTCTTTTGTGTTTATTTTCAATTTATTTTGATAAGTGGCATTTTAGTAAATATGCTTTTTTCCAGATTTTTAGGGTTTTTTGCAAAAACAATTGCGGCCACCATTGATTTTTATTTTTCATAATCTTGCATTCCTTTATATTTTAATTGTAGGTTACACTTCAAGATAGCTTTATCATTTATAATTGATTTTTAACTTCAACTTTCAAAAATACTGGGGTTTTTGGTGACATTTGGCCATTGTTGTTCGAGCTTCATTTTGCAACTGAAAACACGGCTATCGCAATGGATTTCGGGCATCACAAGCACCACGAGCTACTGTCACAGTGCAAAGGATATGCATTAAATAGCATGACGTGGAGGGAGAGTCCGTTTGTGTTGATTTCACGGCGAAGGAGAAGACAAACTGTGACGGTTTCGCGATCGAGCTCGAATGAGGTTCACCGGGGGTCATGGAGTAGGACAGGAAACACAGAGAAGAGGAGCTGCGGCATATATGACCTGGGATCGAGAGGGTGAAGAGTGAGATGTGAAAAAGTAGATTTCAAAGCTTTTTTATCTCAAAATTTTGTTTGTCTACTCTCAAAAAAGAAATAATAATAAATTTTAGAAAATTGTAGGATTACTTCAGTTAGAGAAAGATACTCTAGTTGACAATGGTTTGGTTTCTAGTAACAAAAAAAACTACTTCACTAGTGATAAGTGACCTAAACTGTAGTAAGAACTTCAAAACTTCCATATAGTATGGCAAATGTAATAATTATATAGCTAAAGTGTAATAATTATATAACGAGTAATTACTAGCGTGCATGCGCGGATTAAAATTTATATACTAATAATCATTGAATATTAATTTTGATCGTCCAACAATTATGTCATAAGTCTTCAAGCATATAGTTATGGACCGTCAATATAAAATTGATGAATAGATCATGTTTGTTGATATTTTATTTTTTAACCGATTTATATTGAACTTCAACTATATTATTCGGATGTTATAATTCACTATTTCATTTCTATATAAAATTATATTTTTGAAATGATATAATCAAATAGTATATGAGATCTCCGCTTGCGCGGAATGATGTATAAATTATTTGTACATATTATCATTTATTTTATGCTCATTTAGGTATTATGCAATAATAAATATATTGAATAATAGAGAAGTGAGTAATTATTATGTATATAATTAAATTGGAGTAAGCACATAAATAAAAACAATCCATCTTCTTATTGACAATAAATTTGTTGGTAAAAAAAATAAATAATTATTTATTTATTTTATATGGTATATAATTAAAATTAAAAAGATATTGACATAGATCTATAGTATATTTTAATATAAATATTTATTAATTAAATTTTTGTACTCATATGATTTTATTAAAATTTTTAAATTTGATGTCACAAAAAAATATTTATTAATTAAGGCTTCCTACACAATGCAAAATTTGAAATTGACATGTTTATGTATTTATATATGATATATATTTTAATTTAAACAATACTTATATATAATATATTAAAGGAGATTTCATAATTATATGATTTTTTGATCATTTATATATTCTTATAACAAAAACAATTATACCATTAATCACAAAAATTTAAGTGTGGATTTTTAACAGTCTTAATAATTTATAATTGTTTAAAAAGTTCAAAATATAGCATATAAGAAAAAATATAAAACTTTTATTATATATTTAATTTGATTGTTTATTTTCTTTTAAGAATATAAATTAAGCAAAAAATGATGGAGGATACAAAAATTGTTATCAAATCTTTATTATTCAAAATTATTACTTCCATATATTTGTTAACTATATTAGGTAATTCTGTAGCTTTTCTTTAGGGAAAGAATGGAAAAAAAAAATTATGCACTACTAGTTAATTTGGTAGTTAACTAATAAAAATATAATCTTTGTTTAGATGGACCAACATATTTTTATGGATTCTAAAAGTCATCGTAGTGATGACACGTGGTTACTAAAACGTTTTCTAATGCTCAAGGATTAGTATATAAGATATTTTAACCTAAAAATTATTGTGTAATAAACATTTAAATTATGGTGTTTATAGGTAATTTTAATATTTAGGAGTTTTAACATTTGTTTTTACAATTTTTTTTTATTTTTAAACCAATTAGAAAAAAAAAACATTATGGAAATTGGATAGCTTTTATGGGTCAGAAATTTTACATTACATGAAAAACTTTTCATATTGCAATCTTACTCAAATTTGGCCACAAGATAGGTAAATAAGTAGATTTCATCTTCAAGTGATTTGAGCCCACTACAACGATATGAATGGTGACATAACGAAGGAAACGATAGGGAACATGGTCGTATCTGAGATTTCGTTGTTCGAAACATTTTTTTAAAATTATTAATTTTTCGTAATTTGGGACCCTATTCCTATGTAAAAAACTTCAAAAATATTTGAAGACTGAGGCCAACCTTTCACTCAACTGTGCCCAGATCCGACCCTGATAAGGAATATTGCATTCCTATTCATTCCTTTTTTTCACCATTCACAAGTAATTTTTGATATATAAGGAACACATGCACTTCCGCTTCGTTCCTCTTTATTTAGGAAATAACAGAAGAAACATATTCCCTATCAATTTTGACGAGGAACAAAATGAAAATTAAGAAAAATGGTAAATATTTATTAACGTGAATTGAATTATACATAAATTAACATTTTTGGTTCTTTTCACGTCTAGTTTTCTTCCATTATATATGTGAGAACTATTTTGTTCATCTAACCTAATACAATTGACTAAAGTTATACAGCAAGAGGTACACACTTTTTTCTTACAATTTCAAAGAGAAAGTTATATGTACAATACACAAGTATTAAGATAGAAAATAGCATGAAGATTTTTATGTGTGCTTGTAGATATCATGTCAAGTTCAAGAAACACTAGTGGATCACGTCGTGGACGTCAATCCAGTTGTGAGGCAAGAACCACGACTGATGACGGAACAACTTGTGAAGGACATGTATTTATATTTGCATTTTTCTTCTTCTAAAAACAGTGTTGTATTACTATGAAACATGTGAATAATTATATGAATATATATATATATATATATATATATATATATATATACTTTAGTATCTTTGGAATGATAAGAATTGTGAAGTTATGCTTGAACTCGTCATTGCGGAGGTAAATGCCGATGCCTACCGTAGTAGAATGCCAGATGTGGCGCTAGAAAAAGAATTAAAAATATACTTCGAACTGATAGGTGAAAAGATCTCTTCGGATCCAGAGATAACTAGAAAATTTGGTTTCTTGCGTAAACTTTGGAATATTCATGGTCAATTGGTAAAACACACCGGTGTTGTTGTTGATCCATCTTTTGGACCAATAGATATGATGCAAACTTGGTGGAGTGATCAGATTGCAGTAATTCTCTACTCTATATCATATATTATTATTTTATTTTGGATATATATTTTTTATATACTAATTTTTATTATTCACAAGAATATGGAGGAACTAAAGGAAGACTAGTTCATGTTTTTTCAAAAGAAGAATTTTCCATTTAAAGATTTGTTGGATCAAATCTTTGGTGAACATGTTGTTGATCAAGATGAACGTTATTCACCACATATGTTTAGCTTAAAACTCCAGCAAGTTCAATCTACTTCAGATGTTGATGGTATAACAATGGACAAGATGCAAGAAACTCAAACTTCTGAATCAATATTGGATCTTACTAGTGATAGGATGCAACCGATCAATTTGAAACATGTCGTCACGTTGTCTTCCAAGAAGAAAAACTAGTTTTGAAACACAAGTTGAAAGTAGATTTCAGCGTATTATAGATTCTCGGCAAGAATTTTTGGAAAAGCTACCAATTAAATAGCTTGGTATATTTTGGTGGGCAACAAATAAATTGCTAAAGAATGATGCTGATATACGTGAAGCCTTTGTGAAATTGGAGAATGAAGAAATTAAGATCAAATATATGGAGAGTTTACTTGGCACAGTCATACATGGAATTCCATGCAATCAGGTTGATTTGTTGATGACAAGTCAAAACCATTTTCAGAATGTTGGAATGGATAGAAGTACTGCTACAGACATTAATACTGGAAATAATTTCATGAGCTTTCTTAGTGTGCACCCAACTTGTGGGTTCTCTACGTGGCTCTTTTAGTCCAGTGAATTTTTAGTGATTACAGATATTCTTATTTGTGTACTTAAAGCTTTATTGCATGTTTTCTTTTTATAAAGATAATTATTTACTTAAAAGCACTTGAGTTTATTTTCTTTATCTCTTAATAATAATATATGTGTAAATGTATGCAGGAATTTCATATCTTAGAACTACGTTCGCGTGAAATTCAAAACTTAAATGAGGATGAGTTAATGGAGCTAATATTATTGGAAGAAGAAGAGTTTCTACAAAGGTATATGCATCCTATATTAGATTACTACAAGACAATACTTTTTTAGAAATCCAATGAACAAAGACTGGGGAAATGGTTGGAAGATGATACGTGACCAAATCTACCATAACGAAGTTTCATGTCGTACTCTTATCCGCATGAGTTCAGAAGCGTTTATTCGTTTATGTGAAGTTCTTCAAACGAGGTATGGATTACAAGAGTCAAATAATATAAAAGTGGATGAGAGCGTCGCAATTTTCTTGATTTTGTGTGGCCAAAACGACACTCAACGTGACATTGGTTTAAGGTTTGGCCATGCCCAAGAGACTATATGTAGAAAATTCCATTATGTTCTTGGAGCAGTGGTACAATTGGCAGTTGACTACCTACGACCAAGAACATCTCGTGAGTTTGAAGCAATATCCAATAGTTTACATGGAGACAAGCGGTATTCACCTTATTTTAATGGTTTTATCGGGGCTCTTGATGGAACACATGTGCCAGTAATGGTGACTCCAGGTCGAGATGCACTACGTTTTGTGAACCGAAAAGGAACAGCAAGCCTTAATGTTTTGGGAATTTGTGATCATGATATGCTATTTACATATTGCTTTGTTGGAATGGCGGGATCAACACATGACTCTAGAGTGCTGGACACTGCTATGCGAGATGATCCAATGTTTCCTCATCCTCCAGAAGGAAAATATTATCTTGTACATTCTGGTTATGCAAATAGGCGTGGTTATCTAGCTCCATATCGAAAAGAAAGAATAGAAGGTACGCGATATCATCTCCAAGAATTTTTTAATAACGAACCTCCAAAAAATAGTAAGGAAACTTTTAATAGACATGTGACTACATTCAGTTATTGAACGTACATTCGGTGTTTGCAAATAATTATAGATATGTCAAATGTAATAGGTATTACATTAGAGTTTTTTGTGGTTTATTGTGTAGGTGAAAGATAAATACGTGTGAAGTAAGAGACACCAAACCTATGGAGAAGAAAGCTTAATTATATTTAAAATATTTTTAAACTATAGTTTCTAAATTACTTTAATTAAAAATACTCAATCATTTTATTGGTTACCATTCATTGTAATATTTTGTTTCATTCCCTTTATGCATTTATTCTTTTTAATTTGTTCATATTCTTTCTCTTTCATTCATTTTCTCTATTGTTTCACTTGTTCCGGAAAAAGTCACCAGTCGGACCCAAAGTATATTCAAAATACTCCAAATTAATGTGTCTAGCTTCAAAATATAGTAGGTTGAGGGAAGTGACAAATGCCAATCAACGACGAGTGTTCGACCAAGCAAGGTAAGTGATTGATCGATCACCCATCCAAAAAAAAATCTAGGTTCTTCTAAATTCATTAAAGTTTTTTGGGAAAATATCCTATCAACTATATAGGGTCTGCTCGTTTCAAGAACGCGGCGGTTAGGGTCAGCAATAAAAGTTGATTGATTTTCTTCTTCACTCATTGTAAATATTAAAAGTTTCAATATTAATTTTAAATGATTACATATTAAATATTTCAAAATAAAATATATAATTATTTTCTAAAAATATATATAATTGATATATTTAAATTACAAACATCAAAGATAAAATTATTAGAAATTTAATATAAATAAAAATAATAAAACCACTAACGCCAAAGTGATACAGTCCTTCAAAAATATTCAATTTCCAATATTATTTAAAATTATTATATATATTAAATATTTAAAAAATGTGATAATGTATAAATTTTTTAAAAAAAATATAACTGATATAATTAAAATAAAATACTGAAGACGAAATTAAAATTATTAGAATTGTATTATAAATAAATAAATATAAAAAACATTTATGCCAAATGATGCAATCCTTCAGAATTATTAGGTTTACTAATCAATATTAAATTTTAAATATTATTTTAAAAATTATTATGTACTAAATATTTAAAACAAAATGGGCTTTTATATTTTTTAACTTATACAACTTTTCTATCATGAAATGGTTCAGTGAAAAAGTACAATGGTTAATTTTTTTAAAAGATACAACTCCTTAATGAATGAACATGTCTTATGTTTAACTGTTTTGATATTCAAAAGATTTTTATTATGAAAAGGTTCAATGGTTAAGCTTCTTTAAATATACAACTTTCCGGTTATAAAAAATATTCAATGAAAATGTATAATGGTTAAGTTTCAGAAAAGATGCAACTCTTTAAAGAATGACCGTGTTTCTTGTTTAAGTAAAACTATGATGTTATACTCGAGTTCTTAAATGAAATTGTAACCATAAGATTAGCGATTATGAGCAAACTCAACCGTTGAATATTAATTTTTTCCTATAATAAATTGATGACGTCAGCGGTTAAGGAAAATATACACATTAAGATTATAAGAGATAGTTACATCATTTGCTAAAACAGCTAAATGATATATGTTATAGATGAAATAATATCTTGTCTATTAAATTAAAATCTGTGATAAACTGAAATATTAGTTTGAATTGTTTCCAATAAAAATGATGATATCAGTGAAAAACTAAATAGTTTTGCTATTAATTAGATTGTTGTTTAGTTGGGTTGTGATCCGTAGATGTGTGCATTATAAATTTGGATAATGATTAAAATCGAACATGATATCACTTTTCTTTAAGAGTATTTCAACCTTATTTCAAACCTTGGATACAAGAAAAACAATAGAAGCTTTAGTGTTTATATTTGTTTCTTCAAAGATCTTGGATGATCTTGAACAATGAATTTTTCTCTCGCTCTCTATCTAACTATTGGTTTCTACTTTTTTATCCATTTGTCAATTCCTACAACTTTTTATATAGAGAGCTAAGAGTTACAACCCACAATTGCAATGGTTAGCAAATAGTTATAACATTTAACATTATTAGTGGCAAAAGTAGTCAAGGCTTGCAACTGTTAAAATCGATATTTGCAATGATTAGAAAGAGTTGTAATTATTCACACATTTTGTGACAATACATCCCACCCTTTTGGTGATGACACATTCGCACTCTTTCGGTGACAACACGTTCACACCCCTTCGACACGATATGTTTGCACCTCTTCGGTCACGACACATTCGAACCTCTTCGGTCATGACACATTCGCACCTCTTAGGTCACAACATATTCGCACATCTTTGGCCACAACACGTTCGCACCTCTTCGGCCAAGACACGCTCGTACACCGTCTTTCGCGACACGTTCGCACCTCTTCGGTCACGACACTTTTGAACCTCTTTTGGTCACAATCCATTACACCTATTTGATCACGATACTTTCGTACCCCTTCAGTCACGACCCGTTTGCACATCTTCGGTCACGACACGTCCGTACCTTTTAGGTCACGAGATGTTTGTATCTCATTCAGGATACATCATTCATCAACTAAAAGAAGCATGTGAAAGAGTGTATTGTTTAAAAATTAAAAATTCATGTGAAAGAATATATCGTTTAACAATTAAAAGAGGCATGTGAAAGAACATGTTGTTTAAAAGCTTAAAGAAAAAAATTATGGAAATGTACATTTGTGATTTAAAGGGGATGTGTTGTTTGAAAATAAGACTATTCAATAAAAAAGTATGTTTGTTACTCTAAATAGGATGTGTCCTTTAAAAAGGAAGCTCTTCATGGAAGGGTTGCCAAACTACATTTTGATGACGTAAAGAAAACAATTTATATTCATAAGGTCATAAAAACAGAAGAAAAAAATTGATCGTTGGATTCAAATTTTTTTCCAATAAGATTATGAAAAGCTATGTTTGTTACTCTAAAAGAGAAGTATTGTTTACAAAGAAGACTATCTAAAGAAGAGTTGATGCATTAGGTAATTATTCTACACATCATCTAATTGTTGTTAAATAAGAGTGAGTTACCATAATAGACACTTTTGTCTTTATTACTATGCAATAAAACACTTTTTGCCTTCCAAACACAATTCATGAAACCAATGCACTTTTGTGACCATTATACCCTTTCGTTGAGTGAAATATTTCATATGTTGTTGGTCTTTCGTTGGAAAACAGAAAATGATAATTTTTCTTTTGGTAATTTTTTTTATTTTCTTGATCAAAAAAGTAAGAAAATAATTTAACATTTTTTTTCTTGATATCAAATACCAAATTATGAATTGTGACAATCCAAACCAACAAAACGTCATAACTGCCTCAAACCTAAATCTAATTACCAAACACCAACACCACGATTTTCTCGTACCTTCCACCATCACTACCTTTGTACCCCCAACCTCTCACATCTTTCACCTTCACCGTATCCACCACCACCACTTCCTCTTCAGTAGACACCTCCACAACCATTGTATCCCCTTTCATGTCTTCCACCTCCTATCCACATTCACCATCATCCACCATCACGGCATACACCACCACGACATCCATTGTATCCACCACCTCCTCCTCCTCTCCAGTAGCCACCTCCGCAACCATTGTATCCTCCTTCACGCGTTCCACCTCCATATCTCCATCCACCACCACAACATCCACCACCACCGCTTCCACTTTATTCACCCTGACGTCTTCTACCACATATTCATCCTCACGTCATTTTAAAATAATAATGTCAAACTAAGCTAACAAATCAGACAAGAAACAAATTTTTAATGTAAGAATTTGTTAGATATATCCATGAAAACAGGATTAGAAAGTCACAATTAAGAATAGATTGGAGTTTCTGGATTCATGGTGTGACTCACCAATGGTCGAGGAGGAAGAGCTGGAGCACGGCGACAGGAGTGGACAGCTTGGAGAGGCTAACCCGGCGGAGCAGTCTTAGATCGAGCAAAAGCTATAGGTGCAGACATAGAGCTTAAACAAAGGGGCGTCTCCTACGCTTCATCATAACGTCACAACGGAGATCATATTAATGTGGAGAGGAATAGGGCGAGAGGGATTTGAGTTGTGATTTTGATTCTCTCTCTTGATCGGGGAGAAGAAAGACAACGAGAGATTAGAGTTAGTAATTGTGGATAAGAATTGGGAAAATGGATTTTAATTTTTTTAATTTTCAGTTTTTAATTTAAACAATTAATTAATAAATCAAATATTTTATTTATGGTTGAAAAATGAATGAGTAATAAATAGATATTAGTGTTTGGGGGCATATATAACAATCAACACCACTAAAGTATGTGGCAAGTGGATTGTGTTCTTTCTTTTAGTTAGGAACACGAAAAGATTTATGGGTGTAAATGTTTCATTAAATAATGGAAACACAAAAATACAAACATATATACATATATAGTATATAAGGAATAAGAAGCTTCATTTTATCATGGAAGTTGACGAGAGAAGTAGTTAGTCAGTTGTTATCATTTTTCCACTTATTAGCAAATGTTTTTCTTCATAAATAAGTTTATAATTAATAGTTATGTATATTTTTTGAAAAAAAACAATATGTTAATGGCTTCTAAAAAGGGTTGTATCTTTTGAAACATCGTGTCTATTGAAAGGGTTGTGTCTTTTTATGTTTCAGAACAAAAAAGGTTGTTTTTTGTTGTTTATTTTAGAAAAACAATTATCTAGTGTACATAAATCTGTTAAGAAATGTTATTTTGAAAAGGTTGTGTATTTTGATGTTTGAGAACAAAAAGAAATGGGTGTGTCTTTTTTGTCTTTAAAAAAAAAGAATTGTGTCTTTTAGTGTTTGAGAAAAAATATTAAGATATACCTTTTAGATTAGCAACTAATGACATCATACATTTAAATGTAACTAGAACTTGACCATTAGATTGCATAAGGAATCAATTTATGACCGTTGGATTGAATTTTTTTTAGTATAAAAAAAGATGACATCAGTGGAGAACAAAAAATAGGTTATTTATTGCAATACATTTGCACATCTTTGGTCACGACAGGTTCGCACCTCTTCGGTCATGACATGTTCGCACATTTTAGTTAACAACATGCTCGCACCTCTTCAGCCACGACACGTTCGCACCTCTTCGGCCAAGACTCGCTCGTACCCCGTCGGTCACGACACGTTCGCAACTCTTCGGTCACACACGTTCGCACCTCTTCTGTCACGATACGTCTGTACCTCTTTTTTCACTACATGATTCACACTTCTTCTATCACAATATGTTTGCACCCCTTCGGTCACGATGCGTTCGCACATCTTCGGTCATGATACGTTCGTACCTTTTGGGTCACGACACGTTCGTACCTTTTGGTTCACGACATGTTCGTATCTCATTCATGATACATCATTTATCAACTAAAAGAAACATGTGAAAATTTGTGTTGTTTAAAGTTAAAAACACATGTGAAAGGATATATCGTTCAACAATTAAAAGAGGTATGTGAAAGAACACGTTGTTTGAAAACTTAAAAAAACATTATGAAAAGGTACGTTTGTGATTTTAAAGGGGATATGTTATTTGAAAATAAAATTATAAAATAAAAATATACATTAGTTACTCTAAATAGAATGTGTCATTTGAAAAAGAAACTATTCAAAGAAAAGTTGTCAAACTATTTTTCGATGATGTAAGAAAAATAATTTTATAACTATTAAATCATAAAAACAGAAAAAAATGATCGTTGAAATAAAAAAAAATCTATAAAACTATGATAAGCTATGTTTGTTACTTTAAAAGAGAAGTGTTATTACCTAGAAGACTATTTAAAGAAGTCTTGTTGCATTACATCATCTAATTGTTGTTAAATAATGGGAACACAAAAATACAAATATATATAGTATATAAAGAATATTAGGCTTCATTTTATCATGGAAGTTGTCGAGAGAGAGAGAGTAGTTAGTCGGTTATTATCATTTTTCATCTATTAGTAAATGGCATATTTTCATAAATAAATTTATAATTAGTAGTCTTGTACATTTTAAAAAAAAACAATATTTTAATAATTTCTAAGAAGGGTTGTATCTTTTAAAAAGTCTTATTTTTGAAAGGGTTGTGTCTGTCTTTTGATGTTTCAAATTTTTAAAAAAAAAGTTTTGTGTTTTACTGTTTTTTCCAGAAAAGAGTTGTGATTTTAGTATATATAATTTTGTTAAAAAAATTTGAAAGGGTTATGTCTTTTTATGTTTCAGAACAAAAAAAGAAAAAGAAAAGGTAGTGTCTCTTGTTGTCTTTTGATAAAAAAAAAAGGAATTGTGTCTTTTGATATTTGAAAAAATGTTAAAACACACATATTAAATTAGCAACTGATGATATTATACATTTAAATGAAACTAGAACTTAACCATTAAATTGCATTATGCAGCAATTTCTAATTGTTGGATTGAAATTTTTTTTTTTTCTTATAAAAGATATACGACGACAGCGGAAAACAAAAAAAAAAGTTTTGTTATTATATAAAGATTAAATTCTTCCACCGGCGTATGTATCTGTCAACATATT
This sequence comes from Moricandia arvensis, assembly GCA_905132765.1. Lineage (NCBI taxonomy): Eukaryota > Viridiplantae > Streptophyta > Magnoliopsida > Brassicales > Brassicaceae > Moricandia > Moricandia arvensis. The sequence continues at coordinate 47,467 of CAJHQP010001563.1, forward strand.
CGATCATGTATGTGTATCCTTAATCAATACAAAGGTTTCTCTTAATACAAATGTTAAGGAAAATGAAATGTATAATAACTTTTCTATTTCTGAATTAGATTTATATTTATTAATAATAGCTATTTATAAACTGAAAAACAAAAAATTCCATCATAAAGTACTTTAACTTTAAATTCCATCACTCATTCATCCTCATCACCATGAACCCCCACACAGAAAAAAAAAAGAGAAATAGACAAAAAAAAAAAACAAAGAGAAGGAAAAAATGTCATCTTCTTCATCAAGAAACGCCTTCGTGGATGGCAAATACAAAACAGATCTCTTAACGGTGGAGTTATCATCTCGCTGCTGCAAAACGACACCCTCTTCTTCTCTGACTCCGCCGCCGCCTCCGAAGGGGCTGTTGGTGGCAACGCCGGTGGAGGAAGGTGAATATCCGGTGGTGATGCTCCTCCATGGTTACCTTCTCTACAACTCATTTTACTCCCAGCTTATGTTGCATGTCTCTTCCCATGGCTTCATTGTCATCGCTCCGCAGGTTCGATTTCACCTCACAAATTAATTTTAGATTAATTACCACTGATTCATGAATTAATTAGTCACTGAAAATTTATAGTTAGTTAGCTACGTGTGAGTTCTGCGTGTGGTGAATCATTAGTCTCGGTCCACTATTCAATACTAGTGTGTGAAAACATTCCGAGTGGACCATCTGGTCACTCGGGTTAAGTTTAGACTTACGTAAACTCATATTCATATAGATTGTTATAGTTATTAATTACGGATTAATTCAAAACTTAGGTGTAAAGTAGACAGTCGTATTTAGGATTCATTTATTTATCGGTTGATTAAGGGTTTAGTGAGAAACCGAGCGAGATGCATATCTATAACTCATTTGAATGGAGTACATGATGCCACGTTTTGCTGAGTTTCTGAAACCTTATTTGTTTAGTTTGACTCTTATGAGAACCTTAGACAGGAAGGAAAGTATGAACAAATATGCAAATCGATGGGTCCACTTGATGTATGACTCTGTTTTTGTCTCTAATTAAATAGTCCAGTTTCCTTATAATCTCTTAAATTTTCTAAGAAATAATATCGTTACACGTTTTTATTTTGTTATATACCAAATTTTCTTGGTTATGTAATATCCAACAGTTATATAGCGTTGCTGGACCAGACACGATGGACGAGATAAAATCAACGGTGGCGATTATTGATTGGCTATCAGTCGGACTTAACCACTTTCTTCCACCACAAGTAACACCAAACCTATCCAAATTCGTACTCACAGGGCATAGCCGCGGCGGCAAAACCGCATTTGCCGTGGCCTTAAAGAAATTTGGATACTCATCCGATCTAAAGATCTCGGCACTGATCGGTATAGATCCGGTCGATGGGACAGGGAAAGGGAAACAAACCCCTCCTCCGGTTTTAACCTACTAACCAAACTCATTTGAACTAGACAAGATGCCTGTTCTAGTGATCGGTTCGGGACTTGGTGAACTTGCCCGGAACCCTTTGTTTCCGCCTTGTGCGCCTCCCGGAGTGAACCACCGAGAGTTTTTCCGGGAATGTCAAGTTCCAGCGTGGCATTTTGTGGCAAAGGATTATGGACATTTGGACATGCTTGATGATGATACAAAAGGGCTTAGAGGGAAAAGTTCTTATTGTTTGTGTAAGAATGGTGACGAGAGAAGACCAATGAGGAGATTTGTTGGTGGAATTGTTGTGTCGTTTTTGATGGCTTATCTGGAAGAAGATGATTGTGAATTGGTGAAGATCAAAGATGGGTGTCATGAACCGGGCTTCGTAGCCTGGTGGTAAAGGGCCTGCAGCTGTAGGTACCGCCACCCGACTTCGAACCTCGGCCACTGGGGTATTAACATGGAGCTCGTCATCGCCAGGGGGGGGATTAGTCCTGAGGCCTAGGAAGCCGATGGGATACCCTGAATTCCTTAAAATTCAAAAAAAAAAAAAAAAAGATGGGTGTCATGAAGGTGTTCCTGTCTATATTGAAGAGTTTGAGGTTAAAATGTAATTTTCGTTAGAGCTTGTTTTTAACTATTTTCAATATACAGTAGTCACCTCTACTGCTTATGAAGTTATATTCTGTAGTCTTTACTTAAGTGACATCTTGGCTCATGAAACTAACCCGTTCACATTCACAATACTAGGATGGTGAACTTACAAAATCAAAATAAATTTTCTGTAGTTACAATAATCAAAATAAATTTACAAAATAGAGACTAAACTCTCTGGATGAAGCTAGTAGAAAAATCATCATCACATAATTTGGTTTCTTGGTTAAGTATCATCAGCGTTAGATTAACCTCATAGAGAAGTGCTTGTGGCGAGAGGGGGCATGTGTGGTTGATACCTAACCCATAAGAAGTTAAATCCAGATCTATGGAAAACATTTTGTCCCATGTACTCTTCCCTGAATTGAAAGATGTAGCACTTTGGTTGGGCCACTTCATCTTGGATGCACATAAATAGTTGTCGAGTTGCACACGAGGATGTTGAAACGATGTACATTAGCAAAGGGAGCTTTACAGAGGACTTAGAAATGTTTTGGTATATATGAAGATCTAACTTAGTTTCTCGGCAATCTGTCAACCAATAAAGTGACTCATCTACACGCACATGATCAGGTCGAAAGAGTTTTGTTGTCAAACGTCTTGTATGTGCCCCTGAATTTGTCTTAACCGAATCCAGTATTAAAGTCTGGACATTCAATGTTGTTGTAAAGGCATCCTATGTCGATTTACGAATTGCTCTCCAGGATATGCTCTACCACATCGTGGGGATAGCAAATCCACCGTCCTCATGCACTGTGTTCTCGACAACATTGATTACGGAGTAGCTAGTTAATACAAGAGATACAGACGCTTTGTTTATTATACATGACAAGTACACTTTCCTTTTTTTAATTCGGAAATTCTAATAATTTTCTACCAGTTTCATCAGGTAAAGAAAAAGAATGTTAAGACATTATTATTGCATGTCTCTTAATATGTGGTTTTTCGCTTTTCTAAAAAAAGTTTCTTAGCTTTAATTAAAAAAATCTAAAAATTATCTCTTAAATAAAAGATATACCGTCTTTTAACCAAAAAATATAAAAAAAAAAATAATAAATAATAAATCAAGTTAAAAATGCACCCTAAAAGACCTGGATAAACATGATCTCATTCTCAAACTTCGTAACTATTCCTTGAGCTAAATATATGATTTAAACCGACAGTCATGATCGTTTTTCTTCAATATAGTTGCTTCTTTGCTTATGGATTTAACCCGATTACATTCACAAGACTTTTAACTTTCGAAAACTTGAAAAAAGGCCACATCGTTTTTCTATACTAAAATCACCCAGAAGACGCAAAACAAAAGGTCAGTGTACATCCCCTACGTTCATCTGATTTCCCCATCACCATAGTCCATAGCTTATAAATATTTAGAAGATTTAATCCCATTTTAGAAAAATAGAAAATACCAATCTGCCCCATTGTTTCATTTTCATACTAACTTTACTCCAAGATTATACCTTAATTTTCAACATCAATGCCTCCTATCAGAAGCAATTGAAAGAAGCATGGAAACGCCTTGTGTCCAAAGATCATACTCCCTTTGGCTTTTGCATTCGAATTCAATCACTCTTTTCTCCACTGTTTTTAGCCCGAAATACCTCAAATCCTCTCCTCCATCGAGCAATTCGCGGCCAGGCCACGAAGGTAATCCTTTCACCAGTTCCACCACCACATCTATATAGAATCAAAATCAAGAACAGGTTCAGAAAATTATAAAACAAATTATGTGACCAAATTTAAGACTATGCTAATATGTCTAATAGAATATTCATTATTTACCATTACCCAGTCGTTCGTGTTTTATTGAAAAATATAGAAAGTATTCGGAACTGATTAAATTGATCTTTAGACTATCATCAGACTAACTTTAGATCGTTCTTTAACTTTACGATCTAGTAGTCTCTTTAACTTTAATAAATATTCCTTAAGTTAGTACTTTTGACCTTTATACATTGGGATCGATTAGAAACAATGAAAGAGTAAGAGATAAGCAAAGCATCAGTCTTTCACTCACACTTCTTTTTCTTTGTAATGGTCCCAGCAACATGTTTACTTTTCATCTTCAATATTACCTGCACAATAATTTAAAACACAAATTAAAACAATGAAAAATTGTAAATTCTCTACAGTATAGGTCGATTAACCTATAACCTATCTGAAACTAAAATAAAGCATAACTCCATATGTATTTTTTTACCTGCTTTGTTCCATTTATGTACACCGAAACAACTTTCCAATGAAGATCCCCTGAAAAGTTAGAAACAAAGTATAGAAATATTGGAATAACTTTGATGTATGCAAGAACTACTTAAAGTGACAATAACCAACCTTCGCGGGTGCGTTTAAGCAACTCGCAACCTTTAGCTAGCAATTCTCTACTACAATTCCCAAGAAAATTGTCTTCCGGAGTTAAACCGCCGCCTTGGTAACCACCACCGCTGCCTACACCGCCTTTTGATATCCCCTTATCCACCGGAATCACTGCCGCAATGTTCCACACCTCCTTCAATGCCCTCGCCTTTAATGTTGCAGCTCCTCTCAACGCTACATACACACATTGTTTTTTTTAAAAGTGTTAACCAAGAATTATACTACACTTCACTATTCATGTGGATTTAATGGTTTAGGAGTTAGTATGTGACTCTACGTCCTAATAAGTATGTCGGGGTCCAACTCAAAAACTTCTAGTTATTACACTATTACACAAAATATATTTGTGGTTTATAAGTAACAGTTATATTTTTATGATCAACAAAAAAAGATATTATATGAGGACTATACCTGTGGCCGCGGCAGCTGTAAGTGTCATGATATCTCCAGCGGAACGAACGTTGACAGCAGAACTAACAACGGAGGCTAAGTGCTCCCGATCAGCTCCCATAATCTCTGCGGCTTCCACACACTGTGCCGCCACTAAAGTCGCTGCCGAAGCCACCGCGGAGTCAGTTTTAGCAACTTGCTCGTCGCTTCCAGAACTCGACTGAGAGGCCGTTGCTACAGCGATAGCAGCCACCGCGGCAGCCACGGCAGCTACAGATACTGCCGCATGAAGCTGAGCGTTTTGCGCACGCGTTTCCTCTCTTTTCTTCTCCCTCCGGTCCTTCAACCACCGGCCAACAGTCTTAGATCCTCCACCCACGCCGGAGACGGCGGATGGACCACGTATGTGCCCGTTGAAGGATGGGCTTACACGGTAGAATTGCTGGACCAATATTTTTAATTTTAAAAATTAGTGCACGTTTAATACACGTTTAGACGGTATGTTTTCTTGCTTTAGTTCAAGAAAAGTATAAATAAAAAAATGGACCATAGTGAAAAAAAAATATTTTCTATTATAAATGGTTGTAGAAAATAGACCGTTGTAATTTGTGAACATAGACGGATAGAGCAGCCCATCTTTGGATCCTATTTTTATCCTATTTGGATAAAAATAGACCGTTGTAACACTATTTTTATCCAAATAAATACAAAATCAATCGGGATTTTATTAACATTTTCATGTTGTAGTTTGATATTATCATAAATGACAACGAATTAAAACTATGTATCTGTAGGGGAAAATGATGTGGAAAATAGACCGATGTGAACATATGCCAGCCACACTTGGGTCCAAACCATAAATGCTAAACAAATAAATTTTTATCCTTAATATAAAATCGAATTCGTATTCTTATTATTAAATCGTAAATATTTTTTTTTGAACACAATATAAACCATTAAATCGTAAATATAAACCATTAAATCGTAAATATAAACCATTAAATCGTAAATATAAAAATGCGGATAAGAGACTTTAACAATAGGGACAATAAGACTGCTCAACTTGTAGTAATTGACAGAAAAAGATACTTGGGACGAAGAGAAAGCCTGCGTCTTGTGTTCCTCTGTTTTTTTTTCTTACATCTACTACTGCTTCTCCTACACTCTAGCCTTTTTGTTTTGTCAACGTATTTCATTAATTTACAATATAGACCCATATTTTCTATCTATGACACATATTTAACCCACTAAATCCTGTTTTCCAACATGTAAATGGGTTGAATTTACTAATTTAGTAATTAATTTCTTTGATAAAAAAAGTAAATAATTTTCTTAAAAAGAATCTCCTTTTACCAATAGATTTTCAGTTCGGGTTTAGTATTTATTGAAAACTGGTTCAAGAATTTGACTGACCTTAAAGTCGTCGATGTCGGAGGGAGAGATGGGAGGGCTCTCGGTGAAAGAGCTGTGTGAAAGTCTCCCTGAAGTCCGTGGTGATGAAATCTCAGGCTGTCACAAGAAAACAAAACTCATTATTTAAAAATTAAACTCCAATTTCTTTTTTTTTTTTTTTTAAAGGAAGGAAGTTTCTATTTTACACCATGATAATAAATTGAAACATAGACAAATATATAAAGTTACTCGCGCGACAATATTTGTTAGAAAAAAGGGTAATTAAGTATATATATTTTATTTTTTTAGAATACAACGTGGGTTGTGGATGAATTTACTTACAGACTGAGCCATGATACGTTCCATGACCATTAAAGAAGTCTCAGAGGAAGCGAAAGAGAAAGTGTTTCCAGAAACGATGCCGTTTTCTTCATCTTCCGGCACCAAAGTGACGTCAGAAGCGTTCTGGATCTCCGAGAAACGCATTTGCGGCGGTTGAGAAGTCGGGGAAGCGACGACGGCTCTGGAAACTTCCGTTGCGGAAGCGCTCCACGCGCGTGACAAAAACTCCATAGAGTTTAACGGCGTTTCAGGTGGTTTAAACGCTGGATTGAATCTCCATTGTTCTCCAAACGTTTTACCTTTATCCATTTCTATGAGAGAGAGAGAGAGAAAAAAAGAGAGAGTGTGATAGAATGGGGAAGTTATTGTGAAGCTTTCGTGGGTATTTAAAAGCGGACAGGAGAGATTCGATTTGGCGGTTGAGGTACAGTTTTGGCTGCCATAAATCCTACGGTTGGTTTTGATTTTTATGTTTAACTAACACGTGGCTCTATCTTGGTGGATGATGTTAACTTCTTACTTTCACTCAACATCTAACAATTAGCTAGTTAAATGCTTAATTACACTCTCTGTTTTAGTTGTTACATGTATTAGAAAATAAAATTATTTTTAAAAATTGTATTTATTTTGTTAATTAATACTAATAATTAGTTACAAACTTTAAAATAATTGCATTTTTTGATTTTTTATTCGTCTAAATTTATTGAAAAAATATAATCACAAAAAACTATACACTTATTGTATGTTTTATTAATATGTGCGTAAAACTAAACATCCATCATATTTTAAAAAAAAAAGTACTTTGTAAGCGATTGTACTTTTAAAACTAAAAAGTAAAGAACAAACAAAAAACAATTAGATTGTTAACTAAAATTTCTCTCTTTTTGGGTATAAGCTTCAAATTCTCTATCTACTTCATATTATGTATGTTTCATAATATAGATAGCTTTAGAAAAAAAACTTATTTCAAAATATAATTAATTTTCATATTTTTAATATAACTTTTGTATTTACTAGATATTGTTTGACCAATCAAATAATCCACGTTTTGTATAATTGATTGAACTTATATATAAATGAAATTAACAATTTTTTCAATACAAATGATTTTAAATAAAATTACTTGCATTTTAAAACATAGTAGATATTAAATATTGTTAATGTTTTTTTCGGACATATTATTTATTCTGTTTCTAGTTAATATTCTAAATTATTTTATTTGATTACTAAATGAGATAAGAGAGTATGGGTAAAACTAGAAAATTATCAGATACTTACATTAAAAATGTAAAACAACTTATAATAAAATAAATTTTAAATTTAAAACAACACTTAATATAGAACTGAATATTTATTTGCATCAAAATAAGGTTCAATATTTTGCTTTCGGTTGTAAGAATTTTAAGGATAATAGTATATAAACGGCTGGCTAAACTGATTAGAGAATGTTGTTTGAGTGTTAATTATCTTGAATTTTAGTCTTGTATACTAAGTTTAAGAAAAAGATAAATTTACGTTTATGAAATATGTGAAGAACTTCCTCATCGCAAAATACCAAATCCCAGTGTGGCCAAAGTTAATCTTAATTTGAACAAATTTCGATCATACAATAAAACTGAAACTCGATTTAAAGGAAAATAAAAAGAATTACTTTATATATTTTATTTGGGAAGTGTAATTATGAATAATGTGCACGTGGAGGCGTGGCTGGGCATTGCCATCATATGTATAGAACCACAAATCAAATGTTTGCAAGGTTTTGCCCGTGATGACAAGTCAGAACACTCTTCACCACCTTCTCCTTTCAGCTTTTTGTCTCTTCTTTATTTCTCTTTTTATAGTAAGAACAAATATTTTAAACTCTTTCACTCCTCTAAAGTTCAACCTTATTTCGGAAGCATCGAACCACCACTAGCCTATGTACATTATTGTAGGCTATATTACTAATATTTATAAAAGATTATTCGGTAACGTAAAACATTATCTCTGTATATTATTATGGGAGGCACCCTACAGATTCTCTCGGGGGATTAACTAAGTATTAACGGGAAGTTCTTAATTTGGGCTGTCTTGGCCTTGAAGAAAGATGAAATGAAATACATTTACTTATAAGAAAATGTCACATTCGATCGGAATAAAAGATAAAAGTTATTTAATGTGGATAAACCATGAAGAATGTTTGCACTTTGCAGCCGAAGGTTACTAAACCCAACCAAAGCTCTTTAGCCTTTTCGGCACGCGGGTTCACATTCAAGTTTCAACCCATAGGTGATAGGTGTATAATAATCACATTTTTTTGTCAACGTAATATCATTTTTATTGACATAAAAGTAATTATATACTTAGTTTTTGATTAAATCTCATCATTTTGATAAATGGACCATTTAAGAAAATCATCTGAAAAGTTTCAGAAGTTTTTTTTTTGCTAAATAAAGTTTAAGAAATTTGACCAGCTGACAAAGTTTACTTAATGGAATGTTTGAAAAAAAAATTATTCGATATTGGGAACACACTTATATAATTAAACTAAGGCAAGCCCATGCTCTTAATCTATTTCATTCTATTATATTCTTTTAACATTTGTTTTTAATCTAAAATATTTAATTTTAATTATTTTTTTTTGACATCAAACGACAGTTCTATTACTCAAACTTGAGGTGGTTTGGGAAGCCAGACCGGAATAGAACTACCAACAAAACAGAGATCTCTATGAAAAGTTCGTGCAGTTTTGACCAAAGCGTCAGCAACTCCATTATGAACCCTCGGAATATGACAAATCTCAAACTTTGGAAAACAGATCAAAAGGGTTTTAATAGCATCCAGTTCCGTTACAAAACGCAGCCATGCTTGCGGATACGATAGCATTGCGATAAGGTCCTTGTAATCCGTACCAAAGCGTTGACATGACGAGTATTGAAGCATGCATTCTAACGCCCATCTAAGAGCTTCGAGTTTGGAATGAAGAGCAGTCTCGCGCTTCCTCAAATTTCTCGTCCCCATTAGCTCTATCTTCCCATTACCGGTTTTCCACACCCAACCACATCCACTATACTGACCATCATCGGTCCAAGAACCGTCCACGATGCATATATTCTCTAGACATAGGGTCTGAGTCTCGTCGCTACAAGGTGCTTGCGGATTCTGGCTAATATTATCATTAGCACTAAACTAAGCAATGCATTCACTTTCTGCAAATCTTGCCAACTCCATAGGGTCTATGTCAATCCATATATACCAAATTATCCAAGGATAAGGGTCTCTATGTGACGCAGATGCAATAAACTCCTCCTTCCGCCAAAAAAAGTAATCCATATTAGCATATATACTAAGCAATGGGAAAATATTTTGTCCCAAAGGCGTCGAGGATAAAGCCCAAACTTGCAAGGCAGGAGGACACTCAAAAATAACATGAGTAACAGTTTCTTTCGGCTCTCCACACCTTGGACAATAATCATCACATCGCATATTCCTGTAATTCAGGTTTCGAGTAACCGCGACATGTCATGTTATCAACTGTCACATAAGGTGACGCATCTTGGGAGGAGCTTTGACTTTCCAAACAAAAGCTTGGAGATCAGTTATACCAGGTTCACATACCATACTCTCGTTATCCTTCGTCAAGAGACATCGGACCATCTTGTAACCTGATTTGACAGTATACTGGCCAGTTTTAGTAAAACTCCAGCAGAAGGAATCCCTATGATTCGTTGTACTTATAACTAAACTCCTTATAAGGGGAATGTCATCCGGATGGACATAATTTGTCATCAGTTCAATATCCCAATCCTTTGAATCTGGATTTATCAAATCACTGACTCTCAAGTTCGGGGACAAAACATGACCAGATGGGTTGGCCGGACGAGCTGGTATTGTCGGGATCCAGGGATCCTCCCACACTTTAACTCCATGTCCTGAATGTACCTTATTCCTAATGCCCAGTAACAACAGGCTTCGCGCCGCTGAAATGCTAGTCCACACATAGGATGGACTGCTGGTCGAATTTGAGCGCAAAAGCGAACTCATTTGATAATGCCTCCCCTTGAGCAACCTAGCCACCAATGAATCCGGAAACTGGACTAATCTCCATAATTGTTTTGCTAGTAAGGCCAAATTGAATTCATAAATCAAACGAAATCCCAAACCTCCCTCACACCTAGGTTTACATAGCTTTTCCCATTTATCCCAATGAATACCTCTCTTTGGGGTGTTTGAACTCCACCAAAACTGTGCGATGGCACTTGCAAGCTTTTCACATACCTCTAATGGCAGGAGGAATGTAGATATCACATATGTAGGCAGTGCTAATAGAATAGATTTAATCAGAACCTCCTTCCCACCTTTCGATAGCTATCTCTGTCCAACCGTTCACTCTATGCATCAATTTGTCTTTGAGGAAACCAAAAAAATTGCATTTTGAGCCATTGATATCTTCTAGAATTTCCAAATATGAACCCATCCCTCCTTCGTTTTGGATTCCTAGCTTATCTTTGATCTGTTGTCTTGTTGTAGCATTTATCTTCTAACCAAAGAGCAGAGAAGATTTCTCGAAGTTGATGCACTGGCCTGACGCTTTCCCATATTTTCTAATCTCTTTAATTATGTATAGTATTTTTTTAAATATCATTTTTGTATGTTGTACTCGTTTGTTATAAAAGACTTAAAATCAATTTTGTTGGAGTTAACAAAATTTTCTAAGATGATTGTTGCGATTATTAGTGAAGTTGTGTTCCAATTTTATTATGTGGATATATATATTTTAATTTGTTTTTAGTATATTTTATCTAATTTAATTTCTGTTTTTTTGTTTGTTTTGGGGTTGTTGTACATTATGTCTTTTGTATATATATTTTTAGTTTCATATTATATGTGTGAACTTCTTATTTTAGTTAAAACAAATTTACACCAAAATTCTATCAATATTCGGTACACTAAATAGGATATACAAAGAGAAAAAATTATTTCTCAGTTTAAACAGACTAAAAGTTACAGAGGTATATCTTATACGCTAATATCATTATTTGCAAATGCGGTGTAGTGAGAGTTCGTATCATTGCAAAGTTTTTTTGTTAGTTCTTCAGTTTTCCATTGGCTATAGTCTTTCCACTCAGTCTCATTCAATCGCCAAGCTATGCACACTATGTGTTTGTTTGTTATTTCTTGTCTGAAATCAAGGAAAAGACAACTGGACCATGATACATCTTGGCCTTGAATAGTTGATTAGTTTGACCCTATTGAACATATATATGCATTGAACATGTGGATATACATGCTTGACAACATATAAACGAAGCACAACCAGATAGAAAGCATGCACAGAAGGATAGTTTTTAGCGGCTGTAGATTAAATCATTACATCTTAGGGAGATGTTTCTGAACTTCCATTTGTAACATTAGAGCTTATGTGATCTCAATACTCATGTTAAAGAGTGACATAATTAAACATACGAGTAAATAATCCTCGTATAAGAGTCAAAATTTTGAACAAATACAAAGAAAATTCCAAATTTGATATGTAGTTAGGAATTTGAATTTTATTATGTTTTCATGTTTAGAGATTTGATATCTTCAATAGGTGTCATCGTCTTATCATGGGGTTCTATTTTGAAAGAAAAAAGTACAATTATACATGTCCTTTTGTAATCTGTTTGCCTTAGAGACTTTAAGCTTTCTAAAAGAGTCATTAATTTTGTAGAGTAACATCATGAAAAATAAACCTACAATACGGCATAAAGAATGTTCTCATGCCTCCAAGGGAACAAAAGAGACTCCAAAATAGAGACTCCAAAATAGGCAGTGCCTCCATATGAAATGTTCATATGTTTCTCCAATCACATCCTGGATGTAAGAACCACAATTAACACTTTATTTAGATAATATATAATTTACGTGACTAAAGTTTCTTTTTTTCTTCTAAATATGTGCGACATACTTAAAATGTAGGAGAATGAATATGCAAAAGAAGTCTTGTGCTTTCTTTGAATCAACCTCATCTCTCTTCGTTTCACAATAATCTTCATAGCTCCTCGATAAGCATGCTCTATGTTCATTCTCATTGTTGCACCTTTTTCAAAGTAACAACCTCTGAAGTAACAATCCAAGATTAATCAAGGAACCAAACTCAAAATGATTGCTTTTAGATTTTTAAAAAGAAGAAAGAAAGAAGTTAACTTGTAGATAGTTTTCTCACAATTCCACCAATGATCCGTGTTGAACACTAATATATCTAAATCACAAAACCACATCAGATTTCATAAGATGGTGAAGAAGGAGGATGAACACAAAACCTGAAAACAAATCGTCGATCTACTTATAGATCCGACGGCTTCCAAGCAAACTTGACTATCACGATGCAGATAACGACTTTCGACTCCTAGTACAAACACGATCGTGAAGTTAACTTGCACATGTAACTCAGTCTAAACACGATCTCTCGGAAAAGAAAACTTTTGAGTTAGCCATTTCGAAAAAGAGAAAATATGCAAAGAGAGATATGAAGATGGTTTTCATAAAAAGGAAGCTTATCTTTTTATAACCGCATACACACCGTCTTTGAGAAGATAAAGACTGATTGATGCAGAGATCGTGTGTGAAGAGTTAAGATCATGATTAATGTATCGAATTAGATTCGGAGGAATGGAAAGAAATCCAAAGGACTGAATGGGTTCCTAAGCAATTTGAATCGTCAAGGTGACTTAACACAAAGTCTCTCGAAGGCGGCTGAGAAAGAAATATGTCACGAACCCTAATCGCCAACTTTTCAGTGTTGAGAAGATGACATTTGGCTGGTTGTTGGGCTAAAGCAAAAAGAAAATTGGAAACGAAGCCCATAACCTCCATGTAACACTCCGAGTTGTGATATATGGAAAAGCTTAAAGAATTGATTTGATTATCTATGTCACCAACGTGCGCTTACCTTTTTTGTCACACATACGTTTAGATCCATAGTTAAGCGTGCTTATGCGGGAGTAATGAAATGATGGGTGACCTATCGGAAAGTGATTCGTGATACCATGTGAGTGAGACCAAAGCATGGGGAAAAGTCATGTGGTGATCGTAGGGTCAGTAAACAATGATTTTGAGCCTTAGAAAATTTACGCATTGACCGTTGGAACGAGATGGGGCACACGGGCCGAGAGAGCGGGTGTGGGTGGCCCATTAGTTGTGGGCGGTCTGGGCGTTACAAGTGGTATCAGAGCTGGTTAGCCATCTCGGTTCTGACCCGGGAGGCGTCTTGAGACCTGTCCTGGTGCGTAATGAGGACGTTGCATTCTTTGAGACTGAGTGAATTGTAACATCCCAAGTTGTGATATATGGAAAGACTTAGATAATTGATTTGGCTACATATGTCACCAAATTGCGCTTACTTTTTCAGTCACACATCCTTTAGAACTCCAAAGTTAAGCGTGCTTATGCTGGAGTAGTGAAAGGTTGGGTGACCTATCGGGAAGTGATTCGCGATACCGTGTGAGTGAGGCCAAAGCACGGAGAAAGGTCATATGGTGATTGCATGGTCGGTAAAAAATAATTTTGAGCATTAAAAAAATTTAAGCACCGACCGTTGGAACGAGATGTGGCCCACGAACCGACATAGCGGGTGTGGATGGCCCATTAGCCGTAGGCGGTCTGCGCGTTACACTCCCTTGTATTAATGAAACGTAGCGTATTGAACGGACGAGACATGTGTCACCGAGACAACATCCCTATTTGATGAGGTGGTATCTGCAAAAAAAAATTATATATAAATATATAGATATTTTTTCAAATTATATAGTTATATATCATTTAAATCAAGCAAAATATGTAAATAAATCGATCAAATCATCTCGAGAATTTCGATAGATGTCTTGTACCATACAAACTCAATTTCTAAAACCTAAGAAATTACAACTGTGTCAAAATATCTGCAGTACGTAAATTGTAGTATAGAAAATAACCGAGGTATTTATTTATTATTTGAACTTTCTATTGTGAATTTATGACGAAAATTGTATATTTAATATTTCGGGTTTCACCATTGACATAGTAGGACAACTTCAACAGAACTAAATCGTGTGATCAAAATACAAAAAGAAAACAATTTGATGTAATGCAAATGACATAGATTTAGATGGTTTTATAGATAGACGTGACAATTATTTGAAAACTTCCTAGATGGAGGTGAGAATTAGTTGAAAATTTGATAGACAGAAAATATTGGAGAAATAAATGAGTCACTCGATATGCTAGTTTGGTTTGATATAATAACAAAGGTGACCTTTGCCTAACAAGTAACTAATTAAGCATCAATAGCACAAATAACATGCTCCTTTCATTCGAGAGGATAGGAAAGACAAAGAAGTTATCCATGTAGGAGAGAGTGTTGGTAGATATCCTTGTCACCATAAATTTTGTCTTTTAAACAAAGTAAAATATTATATATGATCAAAATTCTGCTTGATGACAGTGTAAAATATATTTTTATCAGGTGATTTGTTTTGAAAACGTCCAGCTGCATAAAAGAGATGGAAAATATAGGTCCAATCAAAATTTCATTTACTTGTTTCAACCACTTTATTGTAAATTGTTTACCAATTACAGCTAAGATATTGTTTTAACAATCACCATTTAAGTTTAGTTGTTTAATAATTACGCTATGTTAGACATCACTACCTTGGATCCTTTCGGATCTTGCCAAATCCAAGAGAAATTAATAGTGACAAGCTAGTGATGTGAGGTGTCTAAACGATAGTACATCTATACAATTACAGATCCATTAGAAAGGCTTCAATAAAGCATAATAAAATAATTGGAGGCACATGAAACTAAAACTATTTTTAACTTAATTTGATTTTTTTTTTATTTTTTTTTTCAAATTTTTTTTTGCTAAGAGACAATTCTTAATTCTCTTATTTAAGAGACGTCTCTTAAATTTCTTATTAATTTAAGAGACGGTTCTTAGGATTTTTAGTTAAAAGTTAAAAAACGTCTCTTAGAAATATTAAAAACTTCTACTAAGAAACTTCAATAAACATGCCCTAAGGGGGACATTATTGTTGAGACTTGAGAGACCCATTAAATCTCTTACTATTTTAAACTCAGTTTTAATATTTTTTTTAAATTTATTACCCATTTAAATTGAGTTAAACCTTTAGTTGTAAACCAAAAGAGATGATGAATTTTATTTATTTAACTGTAGTGTTAACTTTTTAGTATTATTATCTAAATTCTTACAAGTTTTTTTTGGTCAAATCTAAATTCTAAAAAGTTATATATTCACATTACATCTAATATTTTTACTTTTTTTCTTTTAATTTTTCTGTTAAATCATCTATCATTATATATGAATAAAAATAAGAAGTGAGAGCTACTAGTTTGGAGGTCCCATACAAATGTGTGGGCTTTGGGCTTGACTCTCGAATTAAGGATGGCCCATTTGTCAAACTTGTTGAGTCGTTGCTGGGCAGTCTTGTTTGGGCCTTATACTTGCTGAAGCCCAATGCCAGAGACGAGAGTTTGTTATAACGGCCTAACGGAATCATCTTCTTCCTTGTGCGACCTGAAACAGAAAAGACGAGACGAGAGAAATAGAGAGGAGCGATCACAGTGAGAAAGATTCAAGGAGAACAAGTTCTACCTGAGGCGATCGATCAAAAATGGATTCAGAGAGTCTCCGGTGACATCGTCTGAGCAGGATCCGATTACCGGATAGCGTATTTCGGAGGTAATCACAACACATTTTCTCCGGCGTGTTTAGATTGTGTTGTATCTAGATTGCCAGAACTTGATAACGAATCTAGTGAATCGTTGAGGGCATAACACCTCCCCGGACAGTAGGAAACGAAGTCCGGGTTACCAAATTCTCGTGCATACTCTTGCTTGCTTTTCATTGATAGATCTCGCACAACAAAACAATATCAATCAATCTAATACTCGAAGGAAACCAAGAATAACTAAGGATCTGTATCAAAGTAATCAACAAGTGGTATCAAAGCTTTGGTTGGGTTACAAGTTGTATATTGGAAGCTATCGAAATGGATCCTACACCAGGTCGCTTCGAGATGGAAAAGTTTGATGGTAAAGGGGATTTTGGGATGTGGAAATATAAGCTTCTTGGTCAGCTTGAGATCCAAGGACTAGCATCAGTGCTTGATGATAATGCAACACTCTACAAGAACTCAGGGAAACTCGAAGACGGTGCTGAACCAATATTGGATCTAGTCAAGGTTGCTAAGGACACCAGGGTTAAAAATCTAACGGGAACATGTCTAAGTGACATGATTTTAAGGAAGGTGATGCACGAGTCTACAGCTTATGGAATGTGGAAAGCTCTTGAAAGGGATTATCAGACTAAGACCTTGCCGAAAATGATATATCTCAAACAACAGTTTGCTAGTTATCGAATGGAAGAGACTAAGACGATAAAAGAAAACATGGTTGGTTTCGTATAACTGGTGGGTGATCTAGCAAGTCTCAACATAAATGTCAGTGATGAGGATCAAGCCATTCAACTTCTTATCAGTCTACCATCTCAGTATGAAGCATTGGTCCATACATTAAAGTATGGGACATGCAAGGATACACTTACTGTTAGAGAGGTGGTCAGTTCAACTTATGCTAAGAAAATTGAGTTGAAGCAAAGAGGATTGTTTGGAAAAGGTGGACGATCAAGTTCTGAAGGTCTTTATGTTGAATCAAGGGAAAGACCAAACAAGAGAAATGATTGTAACTACAACAACAATCATTTTGGAAAAGGTAGATCAAAGTCAAGGGACTACATGTCTAAATCTAAGCCTAAGTACAACAAGGATCAAAAGACTGGCTGCTTCATTTGTGGCAAAGATGGCCATTGGAAACGTGAGTGTCCGCAAAGGTATAATAAGACACAAACATCAGATGATGCTGCGAACTCAGTCTCAGCTCGAAAACAGCCATTGGTACTGACTGTGAGTACTAAAGATTCTAAAGATAGGTGAATTCTAGATTCTGGGTGTACTTTCCACATCACACCACAAAGAGATGTGCTGTTTGACTACAAAAGCATTGATGGTGGAAAGGTTCTAATGGCAAACAACACTCAATGTGATGTCAAGGGAATTGGAAAAATCAGGATTGTGAATGCTGAAGGGACAGAGGTGATACTTACTGAAGTGACACATGCCACAAATGAGCAGAAATCTAATTTCATATGGAATGCTCGAAAAGGCTGGATGTACCTACAAAGGTGAGAGTTTCAAAGTTACTTTCTATAAGAATAGGGAAAATGTCATCTCAGGTAACTATCATGAAGGTCTCTACTATCTTCAAGGATCCGTGTCTAAAGCTGAAGCGAATCTTGCAAAGGAAGAGCCTAATATGACTGACTTGTAGCATTCAAGGTTGGGTCATATGAGTGTATCTAATATGAATGTTTTGGTCAAGAACGGGTATCTTAAGATCAATGCAGTTGAGGACTTAAGGTTCTGTGAGATTTGTGTTCTTGAAAAATCTCATAAGCAAAGTTTCAACAAGGCTAAGCACACAACTAAAGGAATTCTAGTTTACGTTCATTCTGATCTATGGGGTTCTCCTTCTACTCCAGAAAGCCTTGGAGGATGCAAGTATTTTGTCAGTTTCATAGATGACTATTCTAAAAAGGTTTGGGTTTTCTTCCTAAAGACTAAGGATGAGGCATTTGATCGTTTCAAAGAATGGAAGCTAGAAGTTGAAAATCAAACGGGAAAAAGGCTTAAGTGTCTGCGAACAGACAATGGTTTGGAATTCTGTAATTATAAGTTTGATCAACTTTGTAAGGAGACATGGGTTAAAAGGCACCGCACATGTACCTACATGCCACAACAAAACGAGGTTTCTTAAAGGATGAATAGGACTATAATGGATAAGGTCAAGAGTATGTTAGCCGAAACAGGTTTGGGGTCCGAGTTTTGGGATGAGGCAACATCTACTGCAGTCTATTTGATAAACAGAACTCCAGGTTCAAGTATTGACTTTGAGATTCCAGAGGAACGGTGGTCAAGAGGAAAGATTAACTTGTCTCATATCAGGCGATTTGGTTATTCTGCTTATGTTCACAAAGTTCAAGAAAAGACGAGTCCTAGAGTTGTGAAGGGGACATTTTTTGGCTATCCGTTTGGAGTGAAGGGTTACAGAGTTTGGATTCAAAATGAAGGGAAGTGTGTTACTAGCAAGAATGTTGTGTTCCATGAACAAGAATTGTTTAAAGACACATTGAAGAGTCCCAATATTGATATTGAGAAAGATTCAAGTGATTTGAACAATGTTAGAAAAGGAAAGAAAAATGTGTCATTTAATAATGATCTTATACTCGGTCCTACTCCTTATGGGAATCACGAAGGAGCATCAACTTCAGGTGGAGTTATCTCAGATTCAGAAGAGGAAATTTCTCAAGATTCGAAAAGTTCAGATGAAGGTTCAGATTCAGATTTGGGAACTGGTATGTTCTAGCTAGAGACCGGGTAAGAAGACAGAATATTAAAGCACCTTCTAGATTTGATGATGCTAATCTGGTAGCATATGCATTGAGTGTGGCTGAAGATTTAGAGGTCGAAGAACCTAAATCCTATGCTGAAGCAATGAGGATTAAAGAAAGAAATTCTGGCACAATGCAGCTAAGGAAGAAATGGTTTCACTTGAAAAAAACAGAACGTGGGATTTGATTGAACGACCTAAGGATCAGAAAATAGTCGGATACAGATGGATTTTCAAACTGAAGCCTGACATTCTAGGAGTGGAAGATAGAAGGTTCAAAGGAAGGGTTGTAGCAAAAGGGTATTCTCAAAAGGAAGGGATATATTACATTGAGATTTTCTCACTAGTGGTCAAGCATGTCTCTATTCGAATTTTCTTATCATTGGTGGTTAATTTCGATCTGGAGTTAGAGCAGATGAATGTCAAAACAGCTTTTCTACACGAAGATCTAGAGGAAATAATTCTTTTGGAACAGCCTGACGGTTTTTTTTGAAAAAGGAAATGAGAATAAGGTGTGTCTACTAAGAAAATCCCTCTATGGTTTGAATCAATCTCCTAGACAGTGGAATCTTAAGTTTGTGGTTTCATGAAGAAGCAGAAGTTTATCAGAAGTGAGTTTGACTCATGTGTCTATATGAAAGATGTTGACACAGAGAAAGCAATCTACTTGCTCCTATATGTTGATGACATGCTTATAGCTTCTAGAAACAAGGCCGCGATAAAAACTCTAAAGGACAGTTTGAGTGGAGAATTTGAAATGAAAGATTTGGGGAAGGCATCCAGAATTCTTGGAATGGATATTATTCGTGAAAGAAATAAGGGAATTATAGTTCTATCTTAGGAGAAGTATCTAGAGAAGGTTCTGAAAACATTTGGGATGTTTGAAGCTAGATCAGTTGTCACCCCTACAACTTCCCATTTCAAGCTAAAAAGTTTACATCCTAAAGAGAGAGAGAGGAAGAGTATGAACACATGAAAGACGTTCTTTAATACGAGTGATGTTGGGAGTTTGATGTACGCTATGATTGGATCAAGGCCAGACTTAGGATTTGCAGTTGGTTTGATCAGTCGATTCATGTCTAGTCCTAGCATCATTGGGAAGCAGTGAAGTGGGTTTTGAGATACGTAGCATGAGCCTACAGTAAGTGTTTAACATTTACAAGGAATACAGAAGGTGGAGGGTTTCTCAAACTAAGACTATGCTACAGATTTAGACAAAAGAAGATCAGTTTCGGGGATTGTGTTTGAAGTTGGGGGTAATACTGTATCCTGGAAATCAGGACTACAGTCAGTGGTGGCACTATCCACCACTGAGGCCGAATTTATGGCCTTAACACTAGGTGTGAAAGAAGCTATATGGTTAAAGAACTTTATCACAGAGCTAGGATACAAGCAAAACAGTGTAAGGATACACTGTGATTCTCAGAGTGCAATTGCCCTATCTAAAAACGCAGTACATCATGAAAGGACTAAACACATGGATACACAATTCAATTTCATCAGGGATATTGTGTCTAAGAAAATCGTCAACCTAGCAAAGATACATACGTCTAAGAACCCTGCTGATTTCCTAACTAAGTGTGTACCTCGTACCAAGTTCCAGCTCTGCTGTGAACTGCTCAGTGTCTGCTGAGAATGATGATCGGCTCCGGGTAGCTCCATCAAGGGCGAAACATGCAGAAACAAATGAAAGGTTGGGGTTAGTCTTCTGCAAACATCTGAATATTTAAATAAAAAAATATATTCAGATAAGAAAGAGAGTTACCCGTAGAGAGACAGAGATTGAAGCAGATCTTTGTTGCTTGGAGAGAACAGAGATGAAGTCATAAACATATGACTGTTGGTTTGGAAGGTATCTGGTTTCAGGTGGAGTATCCGAAAGGAGGTTTCGGTTGTTGGTGTGTTACAGATTCAGATCTGCAAACTCAAAACAGGGAAACAACAGATTTGTGGTTAATATGAGTGAGTAAAGCTTGAAAGATACATGCACGAAAGGGAAGTTAAGATCTGAGAAGCGTATTACCTTTTAGTGGAAGCGAGTTTAAGCTAATTAAGTTTTCCCACCTGAAAAGCTCAGATCGGAACATGCAACACCAAAGAAAGAAGTTTGGAGTCAGTTTTCTTACACCTTTTGAAATCAAAAGTATATCAACAGGTTTCATCTGGTGGCTAAGGAAGAGAAGAAACCGAGAAGGATCTTACCAGGTTAACGAGGAAGATTTTCGTCTGAGAAACAAAGGGTTCTTCAACTGGTCTCATGGTAGGATGTTCTAGAGAGAAGGGAGAGCTAAACGGCGAGAAGAGAGAGAACATATAAAACACTTCTGAGGGTTTTCGTGTAGCTTATCCGTAAGTCAAGAGGTGGAGATTTGTGGGCTTTGGGATTGACTCTCGAATTAAGGATGGCCCATTTGTCAAACTTGTTGAGTCGTTGCTGGGCAGTCTTGTTTGGGCCTTATACTTGCTGAAGCCCAATGCCAGAGACGAGAGTTTGTTATAACGGCCTAACGGAATCATCTTCTTCCTTGTGCGACCTGAAACAGAAAAGACGAGACGAGAGAAATAGAGAGGAGCGATCACAGTGAGAAAGATTCAAGGAGAACAAGTTCTACCTGAGGCGATCGATCAAAAATGGATTCAGAGAGTCTCCGGTGACATCGTCTGAGCAGGATCCGATTACCGGATAGTGTATTTCGGAGCTAATCACAACACATCTTCTCCGGTGTGTTTAGATTGTGTTGTATCTAGATTACCAGAACTTGATAACGAATCTAGTGAATCGTTGAGGGCATAACACCTCCCCGGACAGTAGGAAACGAAGTCCGGGTTACCAAATTCTCATGCATACTCTTGCGTGCTTTTTATTGATAGATCTCGCACAACAAAACAATATCAATCAATATAATACTCAAAGGAAACCAAGAATATCTAAGGATCTGTATTGAAGTAATCAACAAAATGTTTGGGTACAAGTATGGCTCTTCATTTGAGCATCATATTCTTCGCTCATTCATTTTCTCCAATTAGCACGCTTAAGAGTTTGTGTGGCTGTTGTAAGTGGTGTTTCTATGGTTTCGAAGACTTCATTGGCAATTTTAATTTTCATGAGTTTCCTTTGTCGAGTACTCTATCAAAACGGAGGAGGAGCTTTTGGAGCTGGTTGTTGTTGAGGTAGTTAAGAGTCTTGGGATGTGGGCGTTTTCTGTTCTTGTATCTGCTGCCCTAACCGTAGATGATGATCCTGGGTTTTCCAGGATAGACGATGATGATGGGGTTGCATATGGAGGCGTTACCATTGTCGGTGTGTTGTTGGAGTTTAATTAATCTTGTGACACGCCCTGATCTCACGGTAGAAAGACAGAATATGTATGAAAATTAATAGGAGAAAAAAGCATAACAATGAGGTAAGTAGTATTGTTGTAAGAACATATTTGTGGCTAGTCTATATGTTCTTATGCAAGTATGTTCATGTAGAGTATAATAGTGCATAAAATAAAGAACACATAGAGATTTGTTAGCGGAATTCATTTCTTACATCTCTGGGATCACGTCCCATTTACTAGAAAAGGTTACAACAAATTATTGCTACATTGTATCCAACACACACCCGTGACTAGCACTCTAATCTAGAGTTACAATAATGAGAGCAACTACTACTCATTGTCTTTTTCGACGAGTATAATTTTCTATAATAAAACTACCAACATATCACTTAATTGTCTGGTAGGTGACATGCATGTTTTAGTTGTTCTAGCAGGGTATAAATATCTTAAACAAAACACTATCAAATTAACCCTAGTTTTTAACACACAGAGAATAGTCTTGCCAAAAGATATCAAGTGTAGTACTTAGGGATCGAATCCACAGAGAGCAATGACACAATAGATTTCTTATTCTAAAGATTAAGCTAGGTGAATATATATATTGTTTGACAAAAAATCAATTAATGACATATTCCTTATCAAGAATAGAGATACAATATGGAAATATGCTAATAATGCAAATATGAAAATAATGCAAATATGTAAATATTCTAATAAACTAAGTTGATGGAAATGTAAATATGCTAGATCTACGGTTTCAAGCCTAATGGATTATAGTGGATATGGATCACATATATGTAAATATACTAGGACTCAAATATTAACTATTATGACCTCTTTAACTCAAACTCTCGTATGCAAACAAAAGGAAAGACCATCGAACGACGTCTAAGGCCTGATGTCGATCGACGGTGAAATCAGAAGAAAGTGTGAACGAGATTTGATAAATCCATCAGACTTGTTAGACCAGCTCTCGCATGCGCCTAACAACCTAGTTCAATGTAGTCTGTTTTGGCACATAACCTACTCTCGTAGTCGTCCATGTCCTACTTTCGAGATCCTAGTTAGCTATTCTAGAATGCAAGCATTAAGCACAACTCAACGGATGGATATTAACTTAACTAGCAATCCTACTTTTGGACTAATCCATTATTGCTATCATTCAACCCTAAACCTAGTTGATGACTACTCAGACATAATCGAAGAAAGAACAATAATCTAAATAGAATGCACAGATAAAATACTAGGGTTCCAATACAATCTCCCTAAAGAGTTATGAATCTTCTCCCCTAAAACCCTAAAACTATAAAGCTATCTCGGTTTTGTCAAGCCTTGACTGAGCTTGTACTTGCACTTGCACACCCTTGCATGCTCTCAATACATGAGCATAAAAATAAAACCCTAAAATCTAGGTCAAAACTCGTCAAGGGCATTCTTGTCTTTTGTCCTATGAACTTGGGCTTTACAATTGGTTGTCTGCAAGTTGGGTGTCGATCAATGGCAAGTGTTCAGCATCGATCGATCTTGGTCTTTCATCATCGGTCAATTCCAAGGTTGCGTCGTCGATCGACGACAGAATTGTACTTCGACTTCTCAAATAGTTAGCTACATATTCTTCTCCTCTAAATTCTCTAAAAGCTTCAAGTATCTCCATTTATCTCCAAAAGGTCTTTAGACCTGTAAATAATCTAAAACATATCCTAAACACACATAATTGATCCTAAATAGAGCATAGAACATGGCCTAAAATTAATAATAAATAGGATGACATCACACACATTCATGTGTATTTTCAATAAACCCTAGACACATACCCGTTTCCGGTCCCTATCTTGTTCTTTTTATACTTCAAATGCCAAAACCTTAAACAAGGAACTGGGCTTGCTACAAATCACCAAGACCCACATGACTTCTCTTATTAACTGAAAGTCCAAATGGCCTTTCCATCAACACCTTCTAGACGTCGGCTTATCTCAGCAACTCACATATCATGCTTCAACGACACACCATCATCATAACAACACTTGCCATGTCAGCTTCTGCACCACGTCAAGACTTTATTGATACAATCACCAAAACACACAACACAATGTTATGCGTCACATTCACCTGTTTTAGCTTCGTGAATCCACTTGTGGCTTTCACAATCCCCATTCTATCTTAGCATTATG
Source organism: Moricandia arvensis (assembly GCA_905132765.1). Lineage (NCBI taxonomy): Eukaryota > Viridiplantae > Streptophyta > Magnoliopsida > Brassicales > Brassicaceae > Moricandia > Moricandia arvensis. Next base: position 72,004 of record CAJHQP010001563.1, read on the forward strand.
TCTCTGCCTCATGACGTACTTTATCATGTCGATTAGTACATCACTCTTAAAACTCAGACATCACAACACTTACCAAATACTTCTTCATTCTCTCCCTTGATGACTAAATTTTAGAATCCAAGCAACTTCTCAAACTAGTCACTACAACACTGAAAATCTCTCCCTTTTTTTGCTTAGTTTGATACTCAAGCACCAGACAATTAACTTCTCTACTTCCCCACAGATCTCGTGGATGAACCGTAACCAGCGCTAGTATACTTTCTCTTAAGATATGCAAAGCGCCTCAGCTAATTAGGTATGCCAATATCATCTCTCCCTGCTTGAGTGCATAACTAAGTTAAAATAACTAGTAGACTCTCCGTTAAGATAAGCATCACTTTCTTTCATCAATCGTGTCTAGGACTTGTAGATTGATTCTACCCTTTGAACTTTTATCCTCAATCAACCTTGTCACTGAATTCTGATATTCCTTGAGAGTTTTTGAGTTTGAGCTTGACCTGTATAGCCTGTGTGCAAGTGTTATATCAACTTTTTGAAAGGCCTTGCAACTGAGCGACATGTAAATATGCCGCCTCGACAACTGATCGTCACAAAGTTTCAATTTTATGAAAATACTTTTGAGTCTCCTTCTGATCTCAAACACAAAGAAAACTCATCTCTTCTTTTATTGTCGCTTGTTGTCGCTAACCTGAATAACGCTCCTTTAACAATAATCGTAGGCTTCGTAGATGAAAATTCGCGTAGAATCAGCTGTTCCGACATCAACCAAACACCACTGTCTCCAATAGTAGAGGATCTGATCCTGTCGTACACACATAACAGTCTCTTGTTAATGCAGTAGCAGATCTTGAGAGAGAACATTCTATGTCTCAGACCTCTGCATATTAGGAAGTCTTTTTTAGAGTTTGATCATGTTGTAGACACTGAAACACCTAGTGATACAATCAGTTTCTCTCATAAAATTCGTCCAGACCTTCAACCTTTCATGTTACTGAGGAACTCATGTTCGACATCATTGAGAATTGATCTTCTGCACATCTCTGCTTAGCCACAAGATTCTATTCACAGCAATTCTGATCTTGATTCTCCTGCACTTAAATTCAGTGAGATCCTTTGATTATATTCATGTGAAACTTCTCTTTAGAACAATCATCATGAAACCAGACCGTTAATTCCATCTTACTCACACATACTCTCCTTGACAGTCTGATAGATACTTATTATGAAGAGGCCAAATGAACTGCTGACGTGGATAAGGAATAAAGAGATAAGAGACTCTAGAAGACTTGGAAGGTTTGCGGTTGAAGATGACTCACGACGAAGCGGGATATAAATAGATTTCTTCTTCTTCATTTGGGGGGCATGCTTTGTATGTTGTAAGTAAGCGACGCCATGAGTCCTTGCACCTGATCGACATGAGATCAGTGATGAGGATTACACTCGACATGAGAGTGTAATCTGATTCAAGTTTCAAAGCTGTTTGTTATCTTCTCTCTGTAATCACTTTTCATTTCAATAAAGAAGTTAGAGATTTGTAAACTCTATCATTGGTGCGGAGAAACTGAGATCGGATCCAACGCGGTGGTGTGACGGTGTGACGGAGAGGCGAAGTCGAAGTGATTTTATCGGAGCGGTGGTGACTAGCGTGGTAAATTGATCGGAGAGTTCGTTGTCGGTTTGTATTACGTGACGAAGAGTTGATTCGTGATTTTACACCGATTGATTTGTGCGTTAGCTACTGAAGAAGCGGAGTACTGTGGTGGTTAGTGGAATCAGAGATTTGATTGTCGACAGGAGTTAAGATTTTCATCGTATCAAGTGTAACCATGGGAATCGTGGAGGTTCTAGTTTTTTCGGATGTTGAATTGAGGCAGTGGATTTCTTGGATGGAGAACTACTTTGATCGGAAGGGACTCACTGATTTTGAGAGGTTACACATGGCTGATGGATTTACTGTGGGAGAAGCTGAGAGGTACATCGATTCACTAAAACCTATCAGTAGCTGGAAAGAGTTGAAGGAAACATTGCTGCTGAAGTTTGGTGCTGATGATGATCCAGAGAAGATGATACTGAAAGCTGACTCTGATAGATGCTACAATGCTCTAATAAATGGTGATAGGTGGAAGAGTGAAACCTTGCGATCACATTCTCATGTTCCTGCGGTGGAGTCGACAATGAAGGTACCATATATCAACATGAAACAAGACGAGAATGAGTCTCAGTTAGGGTGTCGGTTCTCTGATGTTGTAGCTAAGAACCGTGACAGTAAGAGTTGTTATTTGGATTTGCCTGAGTTTGATGGAGTAAATCCAGAGAGTTGGATTGTAGCAGCTGACCAGTACTATAGGCATCACGACAATGAATATAAATTGGACATGGTATTTCTGAAATTAAGTGGAGTGGTGCGTAGCTGGTTCTATGGGATGCGGCGCAAGCAAACAATCAAGGATTGGACTGACTTCAAGCAGAAATTGCTGGATCAATTTGGTTCAGTCAAGGATTGTTCTCCTCCAGCAGTGCTTCAGAAAGAATCTGGTCTTAAGACTGTTCAAGATGCAGAAGTGAACCAGAGAGATTTGATTCCTGAGACTGTTCCTGGTAGAGAAATTGTGAAGCAGACCATAAATGTTGCAGAAGTTTCTACCATCTCTGAAACAGTACTCGAGAAAGATGTCCTTGCTGAGAATGTTCAAGCGACAGAGAAGAAAGTTTATTTACCGTCACCAACTCAGGAGGCAATAGAGATTCAGCAACAGACATCAAGCCAAAACACAACTTTACCGCCGGCGAATGTTTCAAGTTTGACAAAGATATCGACTCACACAAACACTGTTACAAAGGAATTGTTTCAAGGTAGTGATACAATACCGGAGACGTCCATACCACACTGTGTTCTTCAACCACAGAACAGTGAGCATTCCATCGTTGAGGAAAGTGTTGTTGCATCTCATATTGGTAACAAAGAAACCATGCTAGTAGTGGAGGCGTTACAGTCATTAAACATGGACGAAAACTCTGGGAAACCTGGTGTTAATGTGTCCACTTTGCAGAAAGCTTCCTGCTTCACCAGTCTGATTTTATTTGCTGAGAAAGATCAGGTGTCGTATGAGTGTATGAGTGTTGGGGATGATGCAGAAAATGCCAAGAACTTTCAGAGGTTAATTGGTCTGTTGCAGGTTTACTATGCTCTGGAAGGTGTTACACTTAAAGCTGGAAGAGTAACAAGTGAGCCTCAACAGGAAAAGTTCTATAAGACATGGAAGTTTAAATACAAAGCAAGAGATCTGCAGCAGATTCAGAACCAGATTGAGCAGCTTGATGTAATAGAGTGTCACAATATTACATCCGTACATCCTTACATCGTTTCAGACGAGAGTGAGGTAATGATGCAGTGGTTTTCAAGGAACATAAGACAGGTTTCAAGGAGCATGAAACAACTTTTTAAGGGTGAGAGTAAGTCTCATATATGGCACAAATGGAAGTCTAAATCTGAGAATTTTCTGCCCATGTCAGAGCATATGACATTTCAAGAGACCAAATATTTGCTCGTATACAACATACAACGTGTCTTTTCTACACTGTGGGGAGCTCTGAAAACGTTTCCAGCAACTCCGGTGATTGTTCTGTATATGGAAATTAGCATGACTACCACGGCGTACACAACACTGAGATTCCTGGTGTGGCATCGTTGGAGATTTAAGGAATTTCTGAGTTTGGAAGTATGGTCACTTGAGTTGTTGCTACAAAATGATCCAAGCCTGATTCTTGTTATTATTCCAGTCATGTCTCCAGTTCATGTTGCAGAAACTTTGAGAGTATGGTCTGCAAATGATAGTGTCCACAGGCTGGAATTCAAAAGGAAGCATACTCCAAGTATGAGAAAACAAATGTCGAGGCTGCTGTACAAAATGGGGATGCGAGACATTTTACAAGGCTTGAGGCGGTTAACTCTTGGTGACAGTAAGTTTCAAGTGAAGCATAGGTGGAAGTTTAAGCAGTTAATGACAGTTTTGGTTTGACGTTAAATTTGGAACAATTAGTTGCAGAGAATTGTTCCCTACTGTCTACTTTGCAGAAGCGAATGATGTCATTGAGGGATCACAATCTATCCTCTGTGTTGTGGGAAGAGAAGGGAGTTGTGTGGCTGTGGGCTTACTCTAATTTCTCAGTGACAGTGGCAGATACAAGACGAGAATTGCAGAGATCTCATCTCCTCTTCTTCTGTTCAAGCTTGAGGGCAAGCTTATTTTCAAGGGAGAGAGTATACAAGATAGTACTTGTTGACTTGTTGTGGGTGAATGTGCTGATTTGGTGGTTTACAATAGCAAGCAATTCTGATATTCTCAGGAAAATGGTTAGGGAGCAGTGGAAAAAGTCAGAACCGAGTAGACATGGGGTGGTTCATGTGGAGAGTCATAAATCAGTTAAAGAACGAAACAGCTTAGTGTTACATCTCAAGATACATCTACAGCTGGTTCTGATACAACAAGTGCAACAATGGAAAAGAATTTACAAGTCAAGAATGTTCAAGTATAAAAAGACACAAAGGAGATTCATTTGATCAGCTTGGCCAGTGATTGGAGTTTGGAAGTTTCCAAGTGAGAGTAGGGGATCAGCATGAGAGTGGTATTGATGAGTGTGATCACGATCCATAAGTCAATGGTTTCTTCTCATACAAGCTTGTGGGCAAGCTTGTTTTCAGAGGGGGAAGTATTGATAGATACTTATTATGTAGAGGCCAAATGAACTGCTGACGTGGATAAGGAATAAAGAGATAAGAGACTCTAGAAGACTTGGAAGGTTTGCGGTTGAAGATGACTCACGACGAAGCGGGATATAAATAGATTTCTTCTTCTTCATTTGGGGGGCATGCTTTGTATGTTGCAAGTAAGCGACGCCATGAGTCCTTGCACCTGATCGACATGAGATCAGTGATGAGGATTACACTCGACATGAGAGTGTAATCTGATTCAAGCTTCAAAGCTGTTTGTTATCTTCTCTCTGTAATCCCTTTTCATTTCAATAAAGAAGTTAGAGATTTGTAAACTCTATCACAGTCTCTGCAAGATCTTCAGTCAAACTCTGTTCAAGAAGCTTTAGTAACCAACCTGCAACTCAGCTTGAACCACATACATTGAGTCCTTATAACACAGTTTTCTTTCTTGATTCAAGAAAAGCTGCAAATAATCTTTCTTCAAAAGTTCTTTCACGGTGAACTACGTGTGATAATATCAGAAAACCTGTGGTAAGCATCCTTTTAGTCTTACATGTTCACATTTTCTTGTTCCATGTCAAAGACATGCAAACTATGTTACTTCCATACTATCATGCACTGTTGTCTAATTGCGTAAGCTTGTGGTCTGTTCTGAAACAAACGCAGACATAACTCAAAACTTAGAACGTTTCATCTATCATGTGTATGTCTTCAGCGTCTCATCTGCCCCAACTGAGAACTCAAAACTTATCATGGCTTCTCATCATTTTTTTATTAGTGAGTATCAGAAATCTCTGCAAATAAATAACTATACTCAGCAGAAATCTTTTACCATCGACATACATCCTTTCCCAACTGAACTCATCTGATATGTTGTGATTTCAGTCGGCCCAAGCTTTAGTTTCTTGGCTCAGAAAACAGATTTTCAAGACACATGATACTGAGAAATATACAGCTCTTCCACAAACGTCTCAGTTAAAATCTTAACCAAACCAAAATCTGACCAGACCTGTTCTATGGTGCTCACTAGACAAGCCTCTCTCTCTTTCATTTTCTAAAGAATTTTATATCTCGCAGCAGCTGAAACTCTTGTGTATAAGACCATATCTTCTTCCATTCAGAAACTAGACATGAACATGTTGAGCTTTCTGGTGCGTTTGTAGAAACCCATACCAGAGAACGATCATATTCCACTGACCTCTCATTTCCATGGCTGGCCTTGAAACGAGAACTTCATTCTTTAGTCACATCAGAAATATGCAGAACCTTCGTCTGATAAAAGAACAAAGACCATTGGAGATGTAAACTCGAAATGCCACAAGCTTGTCCTTGAAGTTACTCAAGAGCCTGATATTGGCGTGGATATTTCAACAGAAATTTTGCATACAACCAAGACCGAAGACCCCACTTTTTGTTTGAGATTCTTCTTCACTTACTAGAATTCCTTTTTGCAGAGGTTGCAGCTCAAACGTCTCCTCGTATTGTTTATAAATACGTTTCATCTGAAACTCTCCTATCCAATGATAACATACAGCTCATAAGATCAATCAAGAAGTCAGAGCCAGTTCCTTCACCATCCAACCAGATGCAAGTCCAATCAGTTTCTCGGCGTCTCTTTCTCTTCTGATTATTCCCCAAGAGGTCTTTGAATCCAGAACGAGATTTTATAAGTGAAGAGTTACTCCAACAAGCCAGTAGTATCAAGAAGCTCTGAATTACAGATTTAAATATATTTCAAATCTTAAACCTTTGTTTCCCATAACTCATAAGTTTCCAGAACCATCAAAGATGCAAAGACGAGCAAATAACTTTCTTAGACTGAAGATCAGCTCATTCAACAATGCACTAGCACTGTTAGATCTCTTGATGATCTTTCTTTCTACCATAATGGGAATCTCCTTCTTACGTTAGCCTTAAGATGATCCCTCTACCGCAGAGTCAGCATTTTGCTTCATTCTTCAGTCTCTGAGGCTTACCTTCGGCCTTTAGTCCACAAGCTAATTTTCTTCTTGTATTCACCAAGCCTATTCACTTCTACTTGAGTCCGTGGAAGAACCTTTGTACATCATAACTAGAGGCTTCTGAATCAGATGTTCTGAAGCTCCATTAAGATCTTGGACTCCAAATCCAGTTTCCTTCGCTTGGTAGACGTCTCCACCATTAATTACCAAATCTGAAAATAATCGGATGAACTATGTCCAGAGAAGACTAAAGAAGCTCAAGTAAAACACAAACTAACCATTGAAATCTCAATCACACCATTTAATCTTAAGACAATAGTACCATGAAGTGCCAAACCAAATTTCAGCTCGATCGAGAACATTTGAATCCCCAAATGTCACCTTGAATAATCCATCTCAGAACTGATTTCTTCTCCATGAGTATTTTTCCTGACATCACAACTATTTTAAGAGCTTTGTTTCTATGTCTCTGCACTTCTAATCAAATTGCCACAACATTAATTGTTTTCTATCTTTTCCACTGGCGAACTTTGATGAAAATCATCTAAAACAACTCATCTTTTCAATACTGACAGTAAAACAAAGTTTCCAACCACAAGCTCAAACCAGTGCCATTTTAAATAACTTAGCTCACTTACGGTGTACGGGTTAAGATTTATATTAAAGCATCCAATATATCAAATTAACCCTACAACTACTCTTGCCAAGAGTGGTCTAATTGTAGTACATAAAGATCGATCCACAGAGAGTGAGAGCACCCAATAGATTTATGAATTCTAAAGGTTAAGCTAGGCAAACTATAAATAAGAGGTTTGTTTGAAGGTTTTATTCCAAAAATAAAATTGTCTAAATAAGTTAACTGATTCAAATATGGAAAAGATAGATCTAGAGTTTTAGGCAAGAGAATTATAGTGAATAGGAAGCATGGAATTATGAATATGCAAAGACCTTAATCACAATCCGACTCCCTCTCGTTCCAACTCTCGTTCCAACTCTCGTATGCGAACAAATGTGTCAGCCGTCGATCGACAGCTAAGGCCGAGTGTCGGTCGACGGTTATCGGACATGAAGTTCGTCCGTTAGGTTAATTAAACCATCTCTCGCATATATCTAACAACATAGCTCAATGTAATTAATTCTGGCACATAACCTACTCTCGTAGTTGTCTATGTTATAGGTTCATGTTTCTAGTTAGCTACTCTAGAACATAAGCATTAAATCAATTCCTAGACGGATATCTCTTCATCCTAGCAATCCTATTTTTGGGCAAATTTATCAATACCATAATAAACCCTAAATGTAAAAAGAGAATTACTAAGACATAATCATAGAAATCATGATAAATTGAATAATATGATGCATAGAATAAATAATGGGGGTTTCAATACAAATATCCGAAGAAGTTCATATCTTCTCTCCGAAACTACTAAGAAACCGAAAAGCTATAAACAATGCTTTGTGTGATATGAAATTTCTGTCTCTTTGCATAAACAATAGCAAAACCTTTATAAACTAGGTTAAAACTCGTTCAGTGGCATTCTTATAATTTGTCTTGACTTGGGCTTGAAGTCGGCCAATGACTCTGCGAGTAGACCGTCGATCGACAGAAAGTGTGCACCGTTGATCGATGGCATGCTTGACCTCACTCTGACTTAGCTGATTGGGGTAAATGGCCGATTAATACCTCAAATAGGGTCATATTGCCTTATCAGTACCTAAATTATTTAGCTGTGCATATTTATACCTGATCTAATAAAAAATTGAAATCGGTACCTAAACTTATAAAAAAGACTTTTACATACCTGCGACCGACAACGTGTCAGGTAACCGGTAATATTTGTATGTGATATGCAGGTAAATGGCTGATTAGTACCTCAACTAGGATCATATTGCCTAATCAATACCCAAATTATTTTACTGTGCATATTTATACCTGATATAATAAAAATTTGAAATCAGTACCTAAACTTATAAAAACGACTCTTACGTACCTGCGACTGACAGTGTGTCAGGTAACCGATAATATTTGTATATGATATGCTGACGTGGAAGAAACGTATTATTTGTATAATCGTCAACTATGGTCATATTGCCTAATCAATACCCAAATTAATTTTAATAGTATTAAATATTTTAATATTTTAAAATGATATATTTAATTTATTATTTCATGTCTTTAATAATCTGATCACTTTTTAGTTTTTCTAATAATATATGTTTATGTAATTGTTTTATCATTTAAAAAAATATATTAATACAATAACTTATATCAATTGTTTGATAATGTTATATCAACTAAGCTCATTTAATATAATTATAACTTGTTGAAATTAGTATTAGAAATCTACTTATTAGAAATTAGTATTAGAAATCTAATTATTAGAAAGTAGTATTAGAAATCTACTTATTAGAAAGTAGTATTAGAAATTTACTTATATTATTATGTTTTTATAAGGGAATAATAGTTCTCCGCTAGCATAAGCGGTTAATGCTTGCATTTTCTATGTTCTGAACCTGGGTTCGATCCTCGTTAAGTGTTTCTTTTTTCCTGACTCAAAACGACGTCGTTTAGGTTATGTTAAGATGATTCAACCATGAATCGGTCCACTTCAGCATGTTACTGACACGTTGTCGGTCGCAGGTACGTAAAAGCCGTTTTATGAGCGGTTAATGCTTGCATTTTCTATGTGTTGAACTTGGGCTAGATCTGCGTTAATTGTTTCTTTTTTCCTGACTCAAAATGACGTCGTTTATGTTAGCATAAGATGATTCAACCATGAACCGGTCCACTTCAGCATGTTACTGACACACTATCGGTCGCATGTACGTAAAAACCATTTTATGAGTTTATGTACCGATTTCAATTTTTACTACATCATGTACAAATATGCACAGTGAAATAGTTTAGGTATTGATTAGGCAATATGACCCTAGTTGAGGTACTAATCAGCCGTTTTTCCATGATTCAACCTTGAACCGGTCCACCTCAGCATGTTATTGACACGCTGTCGGTCGCATGTACGTAAAAACCGTTTTTAGGAGTTCATGTACTGATTTTATTACTAGATCAGGTACAAATATGCACAGTGAAATAGTTTGGGTGCTGATTAGGCAATATGACCCTAGTTGAGGTACTAATCGGCCTTTGAGGTACTAGCTGATTGTGAACAACTACTGGATATCTTCTCTGAATGTTCTAACAAGCTCCATTATCTCTGTAATGCTCCAAAACCTACACTGACCTGAAAAGATTGTAAAATACAGTCTAGACATACATAGCAGACTCTAAATAAGGTCCAAATGTTACTCTTAAACTGGTAAATAACAAGGTATGTCAGCTCCCCCAGACTTAACCTTTTGCTTGTCCTCAAGTAAAACAAAGATAGCATCTGAAAGAGGTTTGAAAAGCAGGAACTGACATAATACGTAAGCATGACTATGACCCTACTATATCGCAACCACATCGAATAATGCTAATCAAAGAGAAACTTTATAGGCCTTATCCTAGTATAAAAACCAAATCCATTGTATCAGCAACTCAACAAATACTAATCTGACTAACCTGCACTGATCTCATTTCTTTGCATAAAAATAAAGTGCATGCTTTACGTTGTAAGTATCGATCAAAGGACACATGGACTCAACTCTTGCAAATCTGCATGTATAGGTATAAAGCCTTTCTTGATCCCTTTCTTTCCTTTTTTTCTCTCATAATCTTTTTGAATCTCAAATTCGATGAACAATGATGCTGCTACAATCCATCTTGCCATCTTATTTTCAAAATTTTTAATACAAAGTTGTAGGCGAATAATGGGGTCATCGGTAATGTACCTACGCCTCGCTTCCAAAAATATGTGATCATTCATTTGAATTAGAATATTGGGTCATCAGTAATGTACCTACCCCTCTGCATCTCAGGAAATTATCTCGATTTTTCTATTATATATTTTGAAGAGAAAAAGAGAAAAGAAATCAGAAATAATAGACTAGTACCTTACAGATCTTCAAAAAGAATCCGATCCGATGTATACCAAGCCCCAAAGAAAGCAAAGTAGTCAATATTAGGTTGGAGATCAACTTTGGTTCCTTCATACTTTCTTAGTTAGTGTGATATAATGGCAAGATGATCTCTGGTAGGACTTGAATATGAACCAAGAGCTTCTGAATGATTCTCCAGGCTCCTATGTGAATGTAGAAATCCTGCTCCTCAAGTCTTATGCTCGTGCATCATCAAAGAAATTGCGGAGGAAAGAATTCTTTATTTCTTTCCAGGATGTCAGAGATCCTGGTGGTAGTTACTTAAGCCAATGCGAAGCATCTCCAGCAGTGAGTACTTGAAGAGCTTGCAGAATTGATAGTCTTCAGGGACTCCATCGGCCTTAATAGCAGATACTAGATCCTCAAATCGCTCCAGGTGATCCATCGGGTGCTCGTGTTGCAATCTATAGCAGGGTGTTTGCCAATCAAGTGCGAAGAAGGACGGTTTGATCTCAAAATCATCCCTCTGGAAAGTTAGCGGATGAATAGCGGATCTATTAGCATAGAACTGGTCTGGACGATTGTAGTCTACCAGTGTCCGTTGAGTAGCTTGGGCATCAACTTAAGGTGAGCTACTGCAGTGTCTGCTTCTAGTTCAAGGATTACAGCTCCCTGTTCGCCAATTCTTTTACCTGTTGCATTACGCAGATGACCTTCAAGGTCATACAAGTCTCCTCTCTCATCTCGAACCACATCTAAAGTCGCATCCATCTTTCGTGAGCTACCATCGATCGATTTCGTATGGGTACTATCGATATATGTTGGTATGTGAGCGTCGATCGGCGGTCGAGTGCTACTATCAATCGATGCTAGTCGCGCCTATTTGTGGATTGAACGTTCAATTGCAACGGGGTCTAAGAAAAGTAATTCCTTGTTCTTCTTGCTTCTGGTACTGCTGGGCATGCACCTGAAAGATAAGAAAAAGAAATTTTCAATAACTTGCAATAAAAGAAAAAGCCTAGACTAAACCCTAGAAAATTAATCTAATGGTGATCCTTGTTCCTTGGAAACAACTCCAAATTTGATAGCGTGTGGGTTAAGGTTTATATTAAGGCAGACAATCTATCAAATTAATCCTACGAACTACTATGGCCAAGAGAAGTCTAACTGTAGTACTTAAGGATCAAATCCACAGAGAGCAAGGGCACACAATAGATTTATGAGTTCTAAAGGTTAAGCTAGGCAAGTTATAAATATGAGGTTTGTTTGAAGGTTTTATTCCAAAAAGAAAATTGTATAAATAAGTTAACTGATTCAAATATTGAAAAGAGAGATCTAGGGTTTCAGGCAAGTGAATTATAGTGGATAGGATGCAGGGGATTATGAATATGCAAAGACCTTAATCACAATCCGATCCCCTTTCTTTCCAACTCTCGTAGGCGAACAGAGGAGTCGACCGTCGATCGACGGCTAAGGCCAAGTGTCGATCGACGGTTATCGGATAGGAAGTTTGTCCGCTAGGTTAATTAAACCAGCTCTCGCATGTATATAACAACCTAGCTCAATGGAATTATTCTGGCGCAAAACCTACTCTCGTAATTGTCTATGTCCTAGGTTCAAGTTTATATTTAGCTATTCTAGAACACAAACATTAAACACAGTTCCAAAGATGGATATCTCTTCATCTTAGCAATCCTATTTTTGGGCTAATTCATCAATACATTAATAAACCTTAAATGTAATAAGAGAATTACTAAGACATAATCATAGAAAGTATGATAAACTGAATAATATAATGCATAGAATAAATAACAGGGTTCCAATACAAATCTCTGAATGAGTTCAGATCTTCTCCCCAAAACACTAAGAAAATTAAAAGCTGTAAATAAGGCTTTGTGTGATATGAAATTTGTGTCTCTTTGCCTAAACAATGGCAAGACCTTTATAAACTAGGTCAAAACTCGTTTAGGGGCATTCTTGTTGTTTATCTTGACTTAGGCTTGAAGTCGTCCAATGACTCTTCGAGTAAACCGTCGATCGACATCAAGCGTGCACCGTCGATCGATGGCCAGGCTTGACCTCGACTCTGACTTAGCTGATTGTGAACAACTACTAGATATCTTTTCTGAATGTTCTAACAAGCTACATTGATACGCCCTTAGATAGGATCACTCGACCGGATTGGATTGGATATGAACTCACGGATGAGAACTGGATGGATTGAAGGGTCGTACGAAGGTTGCGGAAGGCCTCCGATATTCCCGACTTCAGTTGGCGCTTGATATGACTCACAAGTCCACCAAAGGAAGATGCTCTAGTCGTCACTTGATATGACTCACAAGACCAACGATTCGAGGTTTGTTTAACTTGGATATGACTCACCAAGAAAACAAGAAGAGTTCTTCAAAGAACAAAGAGTTTAACTCAAAACAAAGATGATAAACGAATGGTTTATTGCTGAAATGAGATTACATATTTATAGTAGCAAAAGGCATGTGAAAGGACTTAAAATTTGTGGAAAATCATGCAACAAAAATTAAAAATAGTCAAATGACTCCTTGGTTCTTGATCTGGTCGAAATGACCCTTGGTCTACTGTCCAGGTTCATCTGAATCTAGTCTGGTCAACAAATGACCCTTCGCCTACTGTCCAGGTTCATCTGAATCTAGTCTGGTCAACAAATGACCCTTCGCCTACTGTCCAGGTTCGTCTGTACCAAACGGGTGTACTGCGGTAAGGAGCAGGACGTACTGTGGTATGTCCGTGTGGTTGATTGATGAACTTTTGTGAACGGATGACCACTTTAGATGAACCAAATCTTCAGAGAGCTTAAGTATCCTTGCTTTAGAGAGATTAGAATGATCGATCATCATGAAATCTTCAAATTGGTCGGAAAAGTCATGTTCATGTCCATCGGGACATTCAGTACGTACCAAACGGGTCAGAAGTGAAGTGTTGTGCCTAACTCAGGTTCCACTCGTTGATCTTGAGTTCTGGCTTGACTATTGGTCTTAGAATGTCGAATGGGTCGGGAAATACTTGCTGTGGGACAGTCAATTCGTTCATTAGGTCGTGGTTCCAGCCTTAGGTCATTTCCGGATGTACGCGGGTTGATTCTGTAAACGGCACTGTTCGTTGATCTGGTACGGTTGGATGGGTGAACCTCGGTTGGACTGATCTGCTCGTCCTGATCACCATGCTGGGCTGGTTCCATGTACTGGGGTGCATCATTCTCTCCCTCTTCAAAAGGATTTGCCCACAAATCTGGATCATCTGCACAAAAAGGAGATAAATCAGAAACATTGAAACTTGAAGAAATGTCATACTTACCTTGCAAGTCCAGCTGATAGGCATTGTCATGGATCTTTTTAAGGATCTGAAAAGGACCATCGACTCTAGGCATGAGTTTTGACTTCCTTTCTTTAGGAAAACGTTCCTTCCTTAGATGAACCCAAACAAGGTCGCCTTCTTCAAAGACAACTTTCTTCTTCTTTTTATTCGCCTTTCTTGTGTAAATCTCAGTTTTGGCTTTGATGTTGTCACGAACTTTCTCATGCAACTTCTGAATCGTGTCCGCCTTCTTCTTGCCATCTGTACTAACTCTTTGACTCAAAGGCAAAGGCAAAAGATCAAGTGGAGATAAGGGATTGAAACCATAGACAATCTCAAAAGGAGAAAACTTGGTAGAAGAATGCATGGAATGATTATAAGCAAATTCAACATGAGGCAAACATTCTTCCCAATGTCTAAGGTTCTTTTTAACCAATGATCTAAGTAATGCTCACAAGGTCCGGTTTACAACCTCAGTTTGCCCATCAGTTTGAGGGTGACAAGTGGTGGAAAACATCAAACGAGTACCTAACTTAGACCACAAAGTTCTCCAAAATGACTAAGAAACTTGGCATCTCGATCTGAAACAATTGTCCTAGGCATTCCGTGCAACCTAACAATGTCTCTAAAGAACAAATCAGCAACGTGCACAGCATCATCAGTTTTATGACATGGTATGAAATGAGCCATCTTAGAAAATCTATCGACCACCACAAAGATAGAATCTCTACCAAATTTTGATTTAGGCAAACCAAGCACAAAGTCCATAGATATATCTACCCACAGATGAGAAGGAATAGGGAGAGAAGAATACAAACCTTGGATTTTGGCTTTAGACTTGGCTTTCTTGCAAACCACACATCGACTACAGATTCGTTCCACATCCTTCATCAAGCTCGGCCAAAAGAAGTGTTCATACACAACCTTGTGTGTTTTCTTGATTCCAAAGTGTCCCATAAGACCTCCTCCATGTGCTTCCCTGAGAAACAACTCCCTCAAAGAACATTGGGGCACACACAAGCGGTTATCAAAGAATAAAAACCCAGAGATTTGATAGTACTTGCCATAAGCCGTTTTTGAACACTTTCTGAAAATCTCTTTGAAATCTGAGTCAGTTGCATATAAATCCTTGATAAATTCAAAACCAAGCAACTTTGTTTCAAGAGCTGAAAGAAGTACATACCTTCTAGAAAAGGCATCAGCCACTACATTGTCCTTACCTTGTTTGTACTTAATGACATAAGGAAATGTCTCAATGAACTCCACCCAACGTGCATGCCTCTTGTTTAGCTTTTGTTGGCCCTTAAGATGTTTCAAGGACTGATGGTCGGTGTGGATCACGAACTCCTTAGGCCAAAGGTAGTGCTGCCATGTTTGTAGAGCTCTCACCAGAGCATATAGCTCTTGGTCGTAAGTAGGGTAGTTGAGTGTGGCGCCTCCAAGTTTCTCACTGAAGTAGGCGATGGGTTTCCTATCCTGCATCAAAACCGCACCAATACCAACTCCGGAAGCATCACATTCAATCTCAAAGGTCTTAGAAAAATCAGGAAGTACAAGTAAAGGAGCTTGAGTCAACTTCCTTTTTAGAATCTGAAATGCCTCTTCTTGAGCTTGTTCCCACTTGAACCCGACATTCTTCTTGATTACTTCAGTTAATGGGGCTGCAATGGTACTGAAGTTCGGAACAAACCGCCTATAGAAGCCGGCAAGGCCATGGAAGCTTCTTACTTCGCCCACGGTCGATGGACTAGGCCAGTCTCGGATAGCTTTGATCTTTTCCTCGTCTACTCTTAGTCCATCTGCACCTACAACAAAGCCTAAGAACACCACATTATCTGTTCCAAAAGAGCATTTACCAAGATTTGCAAAAAGCCTCTCTTTCCTAAGAATTTCAAGAACAGATTTCAAGTGCATCTTATGATCGTCAAGGTTCTTGCTGTAAATGAGAATGTCATCAAAGTAAACTACCACAAAATGACCAATGAAGGATCTCAAGACGTGATTCATCAAACGCATGAAAGTACTAGGTGCATTAGTAAGCCCAAATGGCATCACAAGCCATTCATACAACCCTAGTTTGGTCTTAAATGCAGTTTTCCATTCATCACCTTCCTTCATCCTAATCTGATGATAACCACTTTTCAAATCAATCTTAGAGAAAACACATGAACCATGCAACTCATCAAGCATGTCATCAAGCCTAGGAATGGGATGCCTATATTTTACCGTAATGTAATTGATGGCACGGCAGTCCACACACATACGCCATGAGCCATCCTTTTTAGGTACTAACAGCACTGGCACGGCACAAGGACTAAGGCTCTCCCGGATATAACCTTTGTCGAGAAGGTCACCAATCTGTTTCTGAAGTTCCTTGGTCTCCACCGGATTGGTACGATAAGCTGGTCGATTCGGTAGAGATGCGCCTGGAACAAAATCTATCTGATGCTCAATGCCTCGAACTGGTGGCAATCCCTTGGGATTCTCATCTGGAAAAACATCAGAAAACTCCTGACTTTCTTTAATAAAGAAGTTGGAATTTCGAGTGGATGTTTCAGGTTCATCCTTCTTGGGTTATTTGTCTCGACTACTCTTGAGCTGGATCTGATCTTGGTGAACTTCCAAAGGAGTCAATGGGACCAACGTGATCTTCTTGCCTTTATGATCAAATGAGTGTCGGTTTGTGTAGCCATCATGCACGGCTTTCTTATCAAACTGCCATGGCCGGCCCAAGAGAATATGGCATGCGTCCATGGGAAGGACGTTACACACAACCTCATCTTCGTATTGTCCGATGGTAAGAGGGACGGTGACTTGTTCTTTCACCATTTGCTCGCCAGCTTCATTTAGCCACTCAAGCCGGAAAGGTCGAGAGAGCGGCTTAGTCACAAGTCCAAGTTTCCTAACAAGAGTATCACTAGCAACATTAGTACAACTCCCACCATCAATGATCAAAGAACAAACTTTTTCAGAAACAAGACAACGAGAATGAAAGAGATTCTCCCTTTGTTCTTTTTCATTGGTTTGGGCTGAACACTCAAAGATCGCCTTGTGACAAGTAGTGGACCGTGAGCTGGATGGTCGAAGCAATCTTCCTCATCAAAAATCGAACCAGACTCAGCATCAAAGGTCGGGCCGAATACATCGACCAGCCGGTCGTCCTCTTCATCGAAGATGGGTTCGTCCATGACCTTTCTAGTAACAAGCAAAGGTCCATGGTGTGGGTAGTCAAAGGCTTCTTCTTCCTCATCAAAGATAGGACCCAAATCCTCCTTGTCCTTCTCTTCATCCTCAGACTCAACCTAACCATTCTCCATGAGAATCATCACTCGCTGGTTGGGGCAGTTTTTGGCATAGTGTCCTAGACCTTGACACTTGAAGCACCTTATGTCTCTTGCTCGGCCAGAAGTCTCAACTTCCTTTCCTTTGTCCACACGATAAGGAACATTAGTCTTAAAAGCATTATGTGTTGTGGGAGAAGACTTACCTTTGTCTGGAAAGCTTGGTTTTGGAGCGTATGCCGGTTTGGGGGCAAGAGCCGGCCTTGAGTAGTTCTTTCTTTTGACTTGCTGTTCAATCAAAATGGCTTTGTGTAACATTTGCTCCACACTACCATACTCTTGAAGCTCCATACGATCTTGGATGTCACGGTTGAGACCTGAAAGAAATCGTGCCATTGTGGCATCCATAGGCTCGTCCACATCAGCCTTGATCATCAAGATCTCCATCTCTTGGTAGTAGTCTTCCACAGACTTGGTGCCCTGAAGTAGGCGTCTCAGCCTCTGGTGGAGGTCTCGGTGATAGTGAGCAGGAACAAATCGTCTCCTCATCAGCATGGTAAGTTCATCCCATGTTTCAATTGGCCTTTCACCTGTTCTCCTCCTATGAGTCACAACTTGGTCATACCAGTTAATAGCATAGCCATAGAATTCAGTAGCAGCCAATCTAACTTTCTTAAGATCAGAAAAGTTTTGACAATCAAAGACAAGTTCAATCTTTCTCTCCCATTCAAGGAAAGCATCAGGATCGTTTTACCATCAAAAGTTGGGATTTTCAGTTTCAATCCTCCTAAGCTATCATCAGTACGATCAGTTCTAGCAAATGGATTGATATCACCTTGCTCTCGGTTCCTATGACCTCTCCTAGGTCGGTTGGTTGACCTGACTTCATCCTCTCGAAGATCTTCCCCTAGGGTCTCATCATCGGACCGGTTGTACCTCCTTGGGCGATCTCTTCTTGCTCCGGTTCTAGGATGAGTTTGTTGGCTGGCCTGAAGCTCATCAAGCCTTTGATGGATCTGATCTAAACCTGCATTCATCAAGTTAGTCATAGAATCATTCAAAGCACGCATTTGTAGGTTAGATAGTCCCGCAAATGAATTTCCGGGTTGGTTTCTTTCTCCTTCACTACTCATTGTTCCTGAAATTTCTTAAACACAAAACGTTAGACAAAAATCTCACACTCTCAAGTGTTTGATCCTCACCCACACACGTGTTTCTCTCAGATTTTTGGTGGTCACACACACGAGTTTCCACTGTAGGTTCTAAGAAAACTGATCAAGAATCCCAATGGACAATTCCAAGTAAACAAGAGGGAATTTCTCAAGATAGAAAGATAAGAGATTTTTGGGGTTTTGAAATCCGTTTTAACCTCCTCAAAGGCTGGATTTCTCCTCAGCCAGCAGACTTTCTCTTCCACCACCAATCCACAAATCAAACTCTTGAATCTTTTTTTTTTGATCGAGATTTTTCTTTTCTTTTCTTTTCCTTTTTTTTTAAAAAAAAAAACTAGTGGATGGTAATGAGGGGCCCGGATTTAAGATAGGTAGAAGAAGAAGTGTTTGAAGAAAATGGAAGATGAGAAGGATGGATGAATAGACAATACCGGAAGAGTGGCTCTGATACCACTTGATACGCTCTTAGATAGGATCACTCGACCGGATTGGATTGGATATGAACTCACGGATGAGAACTGGATGGATTGAAGGGTCACACGAAGGTTGTGGAAGGCCTCCGATATTCCCGACTTCAGTTGGCGCTTGATATGACTCACAAGTCCACCAAAGGAAGATGCTCTAGTCGTCGCTTGATATGACTCACAAGACCAACGATTCGAGGTTTGTTTAACTTGGATATGACTCACCAAGAAAACAAGAAGAGTTCTTCAAAGAACAAAGAGTTTAACTCAAAACAAAGATGATAATCGAATGGTTTATTGCTGAAATGAGATTACATATTTATAGTAGCAAAAGGCATGTGAAAGGACTTAAAATTTATGGAAAATCATGCAACAAAAATTAAAAATAGTCAAATGACTCTTTGGTTCTTGATCTGGTCGAAATGACCCTTGGTCTACTGTCCAGGTTCATATGAATCTAGTCTGGTCAACAAATGACCCTTCGCCTACTGTCCAGGTTCGTCTGTACCAAACGGGTGTACTGCGGTAAGGAGCAGGACGTACTGTGGTATGTCCGTGTGGTTGATTGATGAACTTTTGTGAACGGATGACCACTTTAGATGAACCAAATCTTCAGAGAGCTTAAGTATCCTTGCTTTAGAGAGATTAGAATGATCGATCATCATGAAATCTTCAAATTGGTCGGAAAAGTCATGTTCATGTCCATCGGGACATTCAGTACGTACCAAACGGGTCAGAAGTGAAGTGTTGTGTCCTAACTCAGGTTCCACTCGTTGATCTTGAGTTCTGGCTTGACTATTGGTCTTAGAATGTAGAATGGGTCGGGAAAGACTTGCTGTGGGACAGTCAATTCGTTCATTAGGTCGTGGTTCCAGCCTTAGGTCATTTCCGGATGTACGCGGGTTGATTCTGTAAATGGCACTGTTCGTTGATCTGGTACGGTTGGATGGGTGAACCTAGGTTGGACTGATATGCTCGTCCTGATCACCATGCTGGGCTGGTTCCATGTACTGGGGTGCATCATACATTATCTCCATAATGTTCCAAACGTACCTTGACTTGAAATGACTCTAAAATACAGTCTAGACGTACATATAAGACTCCAAATAACGTTCAAATGATAGTTTTTAACTGGTAAATAACAAGATATATCACGCACGTCTCAGATTGTTCTGAAGCCAGCAACATAGAAATATGTCACTACTTGACTTGTAGACCAGAACCAAATGTAGCCAAATCCCATCATACCATGTTTTAAGAACTTGTGATGTCAACGAGGACTCTTGAGTTTTCTTCCAATGCTAGAACCAGAATCAAGAGCCACTAGATGCTGATATGTTCCACCATTGACTAATCTTACAAAAACAAGAGTCTTGAGATAAATCTCACTTCCAATACTACCAGCATCACTCACATAACCATATCCTCCTCGTATTCCATCACAAAGGCTTCAACGACAACTTGTAGGCTTCTGTCAGACATGAACCTCAAACCTCAACGAAACCACCTCACATATCTGAATCTCTCCCCATCCTTTACATCGAACAATAAAGGTAAAAGCTTCTGAAATATTCCTCATTGATGTTCGCCTGATCTCACAGCAGTAACAAGCAACATCTCATACCGTATATCAAGATGGTAGCCATGAAACTTCTATCACGTACACTATCTCTTCTTCTTATCATTCCGATATTTTACTTTTAGCCACAAATCCATGATCTACCTGAAGAAAATATCAAATATGTTAAAATCTTCAGCGGGAACCCGCTTTGATACCAATTGTAATATTACAAACATCCCCTCATGACTGAACAAAAAAACAGTATTGTAGCTTACTATTATAACCCTGCGACATAAGTCTTTCCTAAAAGTCTTCTCATGCTGTAGATCTTAAAAATAATTTATAAAAAAAATTGATTAGTACAAAATCCTAATACTGTAATTATAGACATTTATAAATGATGTAAATTTAGATTTGCTAAAATTGAATAGTTTTCAACATAGATGAGTGAATGTAAGTTAGTCATGATATTCTTTGGTTTAGGGTTTGGTAACGATGTTATAGTATTGTATGTGTTTTAGAGTTAGATTGTGATATCTTAATTTTCTTTTTAAGAACCTAAATTTGACCTGTATGTGTTTAATTTTGTATATATTAAACGCTTTATAAGTTTATTTTAAGTTTAATAAAATTTGTATGTGATTTAGTAATATATTTGATATTAGGGTTTTGAAAGACTTAAATTTTCGAAGATATAATGCACTAGAAGACTAACTGGAAAACTTAACTACCATTTCTCGCTTAATTTTTTTTTAAAGAATTTAGGTTTCCCACCTATTTTTAAGTCTTCCAATAAGTCTTCCATAAGTCTTCCAGTGGAAGTTTTAAGCCTTCCATAAGTCTTCCAGTGGAAGTTTTAAGTCTTCCAGTGGAAGTCTTAAGTCTTCCAGTGGAAATCTTAAATCTTCCATAAGATCTAGTGTATTAGATCTTAAAAATAATTTAATAATTTCGTAAAAAAATATTTTGGTTGGGGAAAAATTATAATCATCTAATTATAGACACTTTAAGTGATATAAATTTAGATTTTAAAGTTTAATTAAGCTTTATGAAGTGTTTGTTTCTAATTAGTTAGTTATTTTGAGTTTAGGGTATAAGTGACTTAAGTCTTCCAATAAATAATTCACTAGAAGACTTAGGGTTTAGAAGACTTAGGGTTTAGAAGACTTTCAATTATGTCTTTGAGGATGTATTCTATTAGAAAACTTAGTTGAAAGTCTTTGAATCGAAAATATTTTAATTTTATTGGAATTTTTGTATTTTTATATAAAGAAACATTATCTCTCTTCCTCTCAAATGGCTGCAAGAAAATGTAATTTTCTCATTCTAAAACTCTCCAACCTCTCCCTAATCTCTTTGAACATAAAAAACCAAAATTTATATCAATTTCTCATTTTTATCTCATGTTTCTCACCTATTTATTTTGTTTTTGCAGGTTTTTCATCATATGGTTCTCATCTTCCACTTCTTTAAAAGTATATCTATAAATCCTATTTTATCATTTGGTAACTTCTTATTGCTTAAAGTTCTTAACTTTTGAAAACTATTTTTGTTGTTTTAAGTTCTTATTTTATTTTTGAAGCTTTTCAATATTTTGAAGTCAATTTAATGTTTTTGGATATGCAGGTTCAGATCTGAGACGACTTGGAAGACTTTCAAGTAAGTCTTCTCAGAAGTCTTCTCAGAAATCTTTCATGGAAGTCTTCTCGGAAGTCTTTTATGGAAGTCTTCTCGGAAGTCTTTCAAAAAATAATGCACTAGAAGACTTCCGCAGAAGTCTTCTGGACAAATAGTAAATTTAGGGTCTAGAGACTTTCAAGTAAGTCTTCCAGGAGGTATTCTATTAGAAGACTTTCAAGTAAGTCTTTCATAAAAAATCCTAAACCTTATATTAATTTCTAATTTATATCCCATGTCCTTTATCCCTGATTTAGTTTGTTTGGATATGCAGGTTTTTCAGATCTGAGACGACTTGAAAGACTTTCATGGAAGTCTTCTCGGAAGTCTTCCAACAAATAATTCAATAGAAGACTTCCACGGAAGTCTTCTAACGGAGTCCTCTCATGTTATGGATTTCAAACTTATTTTTGTAGAGGAATGATCTATAATAATTTTGTTTATGGTCGTTTTGTGATTTGTAGGTGTGCGCTTTTAATTGTGAATTCTTTTGTAAATTTAAAGAGATTAATGAAAAATTTTTGTAAATATATTTATGTCTACAATATTCTTTTGCCAAAAGTACTTGACATTATAAATTTCTTGATACAAATTCAATAGCAAAACACAATAACCCAAAAAATTAGTCAAATTTACTACGTTTAAGAGAGAATACTTCTCAAAAAAACTTAGCTAAATTCACCAAATATCAAATGTTACATAAATACTTAAATCTATTATGAGCATCAAGGTCTATACTAGTCCTCTAATGTCTTCTTGTTAGAAGACTTAAAATTAAGTTTTATGGGAAGTCTTCTAACAAGAAGACGTTAGAAGACTTTCCAGAAGACTTATAATAAAGTCTTTTGGGAAGTCTTCTAATGTCTCTTGTTAGAAGACTTATAATTAGGTTTTATAAGAAGTTCTCTAACAAGAAGACATTAGAAGACTTTCCAGAAGACTTATAATTAAGTCTTTTAGAAAGTCTTCTTGTTAGAAGACTTATAATTAAATTTTATGGGAAATCTTCTAACAAGAAGACATTAGAAGACTTTCCAGGGACGTTTTCTAATGTCTTCTTGTTAGAAGACTTATAATTAAGTTTTATCGAAAGTCTTCTAACAAGAAGACGTAGAGGACTTTTCAAAAGATTTATAA
The DNA here is from genome assembly GCA_905132765.1 of Moricandia arvensis. Classification (NCBI taxonomy): domain Eukaryota; kingdom Viridiplantae; phylum Streptophyta; class Magnoliopsida; order Brassicales; family Brassicaceae; genus Moricandia; species Moricandia arvensis. The sequence goes on from CAJHQP010001563.1 coordinate 95,279, forward strand.
TTAATTTTATGGGAAGTATTCTAACAAGAAGACGTTAGAAGATTTTCTAGAAGACATATAATTAAGTATTCTGGAAGTTCTTCTAATGTCTTGTTGTTAGAAGACTTATAATTAAGTTTTATGGGAAGTCTTCTAACAAGAAGACGTTAGAAGACTTTCCAAAAGACTTATAATTAAGTCTTCTAGGAAGTTTTCTTGTTAGAAGACTTATAATTAAGTTTTATGGGAAATTATCTGACAAGAAGCGTTAGAAGACTAATAATTAAGTTTTATGGGAAAATTTCTAACAAGAAGACGTTAGAAGACTTCCCAGAAGACTTAATTATAAGTTATCTGGGAAGTCTTCTAATGTCTTCTTGTTAGAAGACTTATAATTAAGTTTTATGGGAAGTCTTCTAACAACAAGACGTTAGAAGACTTTCCATAAGACTTATAATTAAGTCATTTGGAAAGTCTTCTAATGACTTCTTGTTAGAAAACTTATAATTAAATTTTATGGGAAGTCTTCTAACAAGAAGACATTAGAAGACTTCCGTGGAAGTTTTATGGGAAGTCTTCTAACAACAAGACGTTAGAATTCTTGTTAGAAGACTTATAATTAAGTCTTCTAGGAAGTCTTCTAATGTCTTCTTGTTAGAAGAATTATAATAATAATATTTGATAACCTCTAAATTATCACCAATAATGTTAAGGATTTCATTCATGACCTCAAATATTGTCTAAAATACATGAATTAACAATAAAATTTTAAAAATTCATTTTAAATTCGAAGAAAATGAAGGTTTATTATACATTGTTGTAGAAGACTTTCGTGAGAGTTTTCCCAGAGGACTTCCCTGGAAGTCTTCCATTCACGTCATTTTTGTAATTGAAAATTTACAAAGAAAGATTTTCGTGGAAGTTTTCTAACTTTTCTTTGTTGACAAAAATATTGAAGAAGACTTCCATGGAAGTCTTCTGGATAAACAAGTTAGTTTTCCAATTGACCAATCTGTGTAAGAAATTTGACTTTCTCCAGAGGAGTTCCGTTGAAGTCTTCCAAACTTTTAAATTAAGTCTGCTTACGGTCCGTGGAAGTCTGCATAGGTTACTTTTGCAATTGACTATATTTGATTCTTTTGGGGAACACTTTTAAGGAAGTCTTCCCTGAAAGTCTTCTTTCGCTACCTTATGTTCGACCATAATCACTGAATAAAAATATGGAAGACTTACATGGAAGTCTTCCAATTTAAATTAAATGTTCAAGTTTATATTTTCAATTGCAAAAGTAACCTACACAGACTTCCAAGGACCGTAAGCAGACTTAATTTAAAAGTTTGGAAGACTTACCGGTAAGTCTTCTGGAGAAAGTCAAATTTCTGACACAGATCGGTCAATTGCAAAACTAACATGTTTATCTGGGCAGACTTCCAAGTCTTCCTAAATTTTTTTTGTCAACAAAGAAATGTTGGAAGACTTCCACTAAAGTCTTCCTAAAACACACACAAAAAGTCAATTGCAAAACTAACCTACGATTTGACCAGGAAGTCTTCCGTGGAAGTCTTCTTTGTCCAGAAGACTTACGGATACGTCTTCTCGTGAACAAATTTGGGTAAACTATTCGATTCATACCTTAAACTACTGAGAAATTTTGCTTAGTTGTCCAAGCACACAGACCCTCACCAAGACAGTTACTCAATCATTAATGACCAGGAATCATGAGCTTGAATGGCTATATAATCTTTAAAAACTTTAGAATCAAAAACCTTAGATTTTTTTTGGGTTAATATAAAGAAAAATTGAGATAGATGTAATCTTTGTTGATAAGATATAAGATAGAATGACTGAAAATTAATTTTTTGATTCATTAAGGCTCTGTATTGGTTGTTCATGGTTGTTGGGTGAATTGATGGCAATGACATTTTCGTGAATGATTGATGAAGATGAGGATGATAAAGTAAACACACAATTTTTGAAGACTTACTTAAAGTCTTCCAGTAAGTCTTCCGGTGGTATTTTTGTAAATAATGAGAACTTCCAGGTGAATAGGCAAGTCAAAATTTCAAAAAAAGAGGAGATAGTTTTGTGATTGACTTCAAGTTTTGAGTCATTTTTACAAAACCCCCAACATTTTATGTAGGTGAAACCTCTAGAGGCATTGATTCCTTTTTTTGTTTCTGATAGTGTTCTTTGGTTAAGAATCTGATCTTTTCTTTTTTGGTATGAAGGAGAAGAAGAGAATACTTAGAAAAACTTTGGAAGACTTCTGTAAGACTTCAGAAGACTCCTAAAAGACTTCAGAAGACTCCTGAAAGATTTCTGGAAGACTTCTAGAAGACTTCCCGCCTAGTGCAAAGTCTTCCGAAAGTCTTCCACAAGTCTTCCAGAAGACTTCTAGAAGTCTTTCACAATTCTTCCAGAAGTCTTCTAGAAGTCTTTCAAAAGTCTCCCTGAAAATGTTAATGATTATTTTTTAATTCTTTTGTTTATGATATGTTTAATGATTATTATGTGTACTCTTTTAATTATGAATTATTTTGTAAATTTGAAAAGATGTTAATGAAAATAATTAGTAAATTTATTGATGGCTACAATATTATTTTTCAAAAGTGCTTGACATTATTGAAGCTTCATAAAATTTTTTTTGTAACCATACTACCCAATACAACATAAACATTTATTCAAATTTACTACAATCTAAAAGAAAAGACTTCTCAAGAAAACTTAGTCAAATTCCCCAAAGATCAAACAATACATACGTCTCACTAGAATTGCAATTTTAAATGTCTTAAAATTAAAAATATATCTTAAGATATAAGAAGACATATTAAACCACATGACTTGATATTGTTGAAGTTACTTGACACTTTTGAAATTTAGAAATTATATATTAAAGTTACTTAACAAATTTTACAAAAATGAACGTAGAAGACTTCCCTGTAAGTCTTCTCATGGAAAACATCCCTGTAAGTCTTCTCATTTTAGCTAGAAACATTAATAAACATGTATTCTTGTAACCTTCTAATTATCACCTATTAAGTTATGAATTTCACTCAAGAGCCCCAATATTGACTAATATAAATGAATTAACAAGAAAAAACAAAATTTTCATTTTACGTTTTGAGAAAATTGAAGTTTAACAAATATTGACGTAGAAGACTTCTTAGGAAATCTTCTAAGAGCAGACTTCTTAAAACGTCTTCCGTATAGGTCACTTTTGCAATTGCAAAATTGTGAAGGAAGACTTCTTAAGAAGTCTACTCGACAGAAGACATCTTGAGACGTAGTCCTTTGTAAATATTGGCTTAATTTTTGAATTTGATTTTTTTTCAAAAAATCTCATAGAAGACTTCTAGAGAAGTCTTTTATGATAAAAAGTTAGTTTTGCAATTGACCAAAGTTTGTAAAAAATTTGACTTTTTAGAGAAGTCTTCTTACGTTCACATGAAGTCTTCTCAGTGTCGCAAGAAGTCTTCCTAGGTTACTTTTGCAATTGACTATATTTTAATTTTCCAGAGAAAACTTCTCCATAAGTCTTCTTTCAGAACCAAAGGTTTGACGAAAAACCAAGAATAAAATTTGAGAAGATTTCTCGAGAATTCTTCCGTTAGAAAGACTTCTTAAGAAGTCTTCTTGTAAATAATATTTTTAGTATTAATTTTCAATTGCAAAAGTAACCCACATAGACTTCTTGTGACAATGAGAAGACTTCATTAAAAAGTATAGAAGAATTCCCTAGAAGTCTTCTATAAAAAGTCAAATTTCTGACAAACTTTGGTCGATTGCAAAATTAACCTTTTTATCCGAGAAGACTTCGTTTCTCCCTTTTTTGTTAACAAAGGAAAGATTGAAGACTTCCCTAGAAGTCTTCTATAAAAAAACAGAAAAAGTCAATTGCAAAACTAACCTATGCATTGACCATAAGACTTCTCTAGAAGTCTTCTTCACGAACCAATCTGAAAAAATCATTTGATATCTTGAATCCGTGAGAAGACTTGTTTAGCTTCTTGAAACTCATAGAACTTCACGAAGAATGCTACCAACTCATTAATGACTAAGATTTATGGGTCTCAATGTCTCTATGAACCTTACAAGGTGAAATCAAAATTTTGAATTTTTGAATGAATTTTGAGGGAAAGTGAAAGAGAAGTGGTTTGTGTGAATAACGAATAAGAAAAGAAGAGAAAAATCGATTTTTGTGCCTTAAGATATTCAAATTGGTTGTTGATGGTGACTAGGGTATTAATGGCAATATTGTAAATACTTGATGAAGATGAGGATGATAGAGTAAATGACTCATTTTCAAAGAAAAAACAATAATGACATTTCTGTGAATAATCCGAACTCAAGGGGTGAATGAGAGAAAGTAAAGTTCCAAAATAATCATGGGTCACATTTGCATTTGACTTCAAATTTTGAATCACTTTTGTAACACTCCCCAATAATTATATATTTATATTATTAAATCTATTTTTTTAATAAGTTTTTTTTATTTATATATCACCATATATTAAAAGTTATTTCCAATTTTGAAAAAATAAATAGAGTCAACTTGATAAGTTTAATTATTTGAGGTATTTTAAAAATAAATAAAATGATAAAGATTAAAATAATAAATTAAAAAAATAAATTAATGCAGTTTAGAATGGACTCTCACAGTGGCATGTTAGAACTGTTTGGAGTAAATGTAGGTATGCAAATCAAATTATTGTTTAGTTTATGAATATTTTGGCACGATAATATATTTTGAGTATGTATCTTTTCAGCCTTTGTAGTGTGGGCATGAATAAGCCGTTTCCCGCGGCATCTCTGCTGATAAAACTCAACTTTACCAGAAATTTTATATTTTTTATCAACTTGGAGGTATTATAGACCTATGGAATAGTATTTTTGTAACAAACTTTTTAGTTGGTGTGAATAATAATAAAAAGCTATTTTTCAAATATGACTGAAAACTTAAAGTCAAACATAAAATTTATTCATGATTTTTTGAAACTTTCATTTTTTTCTAGTCACCCCAAAATTTCAGATTATTCACAAAAATATCATTATTTTTTTTTTCTTTCGAAAATAAGCATTTTACTCTATCATCATCATCTTCATCAAGTATTTAAAATATTGTCATTGTCATCAATACACCAACCACTATGAACATGCAATTTGAAGCTCTTGCTAATAAAAATTGATTTTCACTCCTCCTATCTCATTTCTTATGCTCTAAAACTACATTTCTTCTGCTCTAAAACTACATTTCTTTCACTTTCTCTCTATATTCATCCAAAAAACTCAGGACTTTGATTTTAAACTTTGTCAGGTTCAAACTCATGATTCTTGTTCAACAAATGAATCTGTTTCGTGATGAAATTGTGTGTGCTAGAAGAAGCTAATCAAGTTATCACACTAGTCGAGAGTAAAATTTTGTTTTCCAGATAAGTTCGTGAGAATACTTTCGTGTAAGTATTCTGGTCGTAGAAGACTTATACAAAAGTCTTCTAGTCAATCAAGAGGTTACTTTTGCAATTGATTTTATATGTGTTTCTAGAGATGTCTTTTCTTGAAGTTTTCCATCTTTTATTTGTTAACAAAAAAAATCTCGAAAATTCTAGAGAAGACTTCCCAGTAAATTGTCTTTGATAAACATGTTAGTTTTGCAATGGACCGGATTGTGTCAGAAATTTGACTTTCTCTATACGACTTACACGGAATTCTTCCGCCAGAAGACTTCCTTGGTAGTCTTCCGAACTCTCGGTAGAAGTATTCTAATTGTCGGTGAAACTCGTTTCAGGTTACTTTTGAAATTGAAAAATAAAACTTAAACATTTAATTTTAACTAGATGACTTCCATGTAAGTCTTCTGGAAGACGACTTACACGTAAGTCTTCCAAAATCTTACTCCAAAATTTTGGTCAAACCTTGGTTATCACGGAAGACTTCCGTGTAAGTCGTCTGCCGGAAGACTTACATCGAAGTCGTCTAATTAAAATTAAATATTTTAGTTTTATTGTTCAATTGCAAAAGTAACCTCAGACGACTTACTTGGAAGTTATCTAGTTAAATGTAATATTTAAGTATTATTTTTTTGTTGGAAGACTTTCATGTAAGTCTTCTAGAAAACGTCAATTTTCTGACACAATTCGGTCAATTGCAAAACTAACCTTTTTATCCTAGAAAACTTACCGAGAATTTTTCTCTAGTATTTTCAATTTTTTTTTCAAGAACAAAAGTAAGCCAAAATTTACAACGAAAGGCTTCCAAAGAAGTCTATTGTAGAGTAGACTTCTTTGGAAGTCTTCCTTTGTAAATTTTCAATTGCCAAAATGACCTAAATGAAGACTTCCTAGAAGTCTTCTGTATGACTTTCGTGGAAGTCTTCTGGATGACTTCCGTGGAAGTCTTCTGTATGACTTTCGTGGAAGTCTTCTGGATGACTTCCGTGGAAGTCTTCTACGTCAAAGTTTAATAACTTTTCATTTCTCTCTAGAACTATAAAGAGTTTCTAACATTTTCTTGTTGATTCATGTATATTAGTTGTTATTGGGGTTCCTAAATGAAATAGATACCTTAATTGGTTTTAATTATGAGGTTACTAACATTTATGTTTATTATTGTTTCTAGCTAATCCGAGAAAACTTCCGCGGAAGTCTTCAATGTTAGTTTTTGTAAACTTGTTAAGTAAGTTTAAGATATGTTTTTAACTTTCAAAAGTGTTAAATAACTTCAAGAATATCAAGTATTATGGTTTAATGTGTCCTCTAAGATCATAAGATATACTTTTTAACTTTTACAAAATTTAAAATTTTAATTTTCACTTAAAATTTGAGTTTCTCGCTTAAATTTTAATTTTCCGCTTATATTTCAATTTTCGATTTAAATTTTCCGCCTTAAATTTAAGTCTTCCGAAAAGTCTTATGAGAAGTCTTCCCGAGAAAGCTTCTACTGAAACTATTATATGTTTAAACTTATGTAATGTTTGATATTTTGTGAATTTTACTAAGTTCTCTTAAGAAGTCTTATTCATTAGTTGTAGTAAATTTGTAATTTTTATGTTATTGTGTTTTGCTATTGAAATTGTATCAATAAATTCAATAATGTCGAGTACTTTTGGTAAAATTCCGTAGACATTATTAGAGAAGTGATTTGACACATGTCATCTCTACATTCACTTTCACTACAAAAAGATGATATAACATACTAAAATTGATGACATTGCTAATGGATAATTATGACATGAAAATTCATTTAATAAATTTTTATATGTTTGGTAAATTTTTTAGAATATGGAAATAAATAATACATCTTTAAAATTACTTTATTGAAATGATACTAAATAATATAATAATAAAATATTAAATATTTTAAAATTTTAAATATTATTTAAGTCTATCTTTATAATCATATAATTTTACTTACTAAACAGGATATTCAGAATTTTATAAAATGTTTTAGAATATTATACACTTTTAATCGTAACAATATTTGTTTCCATTTGATATCTACAAATTTTAGAAATTATGTTTAGTTTAATTCTTTTATAATTATAGAATTTTTATATCAATTATTTTAAAAAATTTATACAGATTGATGTATATGTATCTTTTCTTATATATAATTTAAATAAATTAAATTGTTTAATTTAATTTAATTTTATGTTTATTTAAATTAAATTTTATTAAAATATTAGTATGAAAATAATAAAATATATAATACTAATAAAATTTTATTTTTAAATATAATTTAAATTTTTAAAAATTGCTACTCATGATGCAGAAAAACACCTAGTGATATTGTAGATATGAACATATTTTTGCATTAATATCTCTTTAAATTTACAAAAATTATTCACAATTAAGAGAGTACACATACAAAATCACAAAACAAACCATAAAAAAAGATTATAGATCATTCATTCCTCCACAAAAACAGACTTGGACTCCACTTGATATGGGAGAAAACTCCATGAGAAGACTTCCATAAAGTCTTCTAGCGCATTATATGTTAAAAAACTTTCGAGAAAACTTTCCAAAAATCTTTCAAAGTCTTACTCATATCTGAAAAACCTGCAAATCCAAATACGTTCAAATAGCTTCAAAACAGAGAAAAAGAATGAAAGATGAAATATGTCAACCTATAAAAAACACACAAAAATACATATCCAAAAAATAGATCTACCTTTAAAGTAGTAAAAGATGAGAACCATGTAATAAAAACCTACAAAATAAGATGAATTATTGAGAAAAACATGAGACAAAAATGATAAATTAATATAAAGTTTGGTGTTTTCAAGTTCTAAGAGACTTAAGAGAGGTCGGAGAGTTTTAGTTTGAGAGAAAAGTAAGAGTTTTAAGCAACCATATAGTTACCAAAACTCTACCATGGAGACTTACCAAAACGCTTAGCACTGTTATGAAGAAAATATATGGGAGAAGACTCTACCATAAGACTTCCAAGAAGACTTCATGGAAATCTTCCAAGAGTGTCTCATATCTGAAAAATCTGCATATCTAAAAGCATTCAAATGACTTCAAAACACTGAAAATTTCAAAAATAAGGTAAGAACTTAAAACAACAACAAAAGTTTTCAAAAGGTAAGAGCTATAAGCAACAAAATGTTACCAAATGAAAAATATGATTTACATATCTACCTATAAAAGAGTAGAAGATGAAAATCATGTAATGAAAAATCTGCAAAAACAACATAAATTTGTGAGAAAAACATGAGATAAAAATGAGAAATTGATATAAGGTTTGGTGGTTTTAAGTTGAAAGACATTAGAAAGAGGTTGGATATTTTTAGGATGAGAAACATTACATTTTTGTAGCAGCCATTTGAGAGGAAGAAAAAGAATGTATAAATTTTTCTTTATATAAAGAGACAAAAGTTTCAATAAAATTAAATATTTTTGATTAAGAAGAGTTTCAAGTAAGTCTTCTAATAGAAGACCTCCTAGAAGACTTACTTGAAAGTCTTCTAGACCCTAAAGATACTATTCGTCCAGAAGACTTTTGCGAAAGTTTTCTAGTGCATTCTTTGTTGGAAGACTTAAGTCACCTAAACCCTAAACTCAAAATAACTAAATAACGAGAACCAAGCACTTCATAAAACTCAAAATTAACTTTAAAAGTGTTTAATATATACAGAACTAAATACATACAAGACAAAAGTTAATTTTAAAAAAAAGTTAAGCTTCCAAAATCTAATCATAAGAATACATACATTACTACAACATATTTTTATAAATTTAATAAATTATTTTTAAGATCTACTCTATGAGAAGACTTCGAGAACCTCATAAGGTTTACAAAACCTCCGAAGACTTTACAGGGTTATATTTGTAAAAATGAATTCTGGTTTTTTTGTTTGGTCATAATGGGTTTGCTGTAATTTTAACTAGTCTTTTGAGTTATTTTTGCATTTGATTGATGTTTGGGTATTGGGGTTAAAATCAAGTTTTGACTCATATTTGGCAAATTTCCCATAGTAAAATCATTAATATACTTTTGTACTCTTATTCCTTTTGATTTGATTTAACTATTTTAGATCAATTTTATTTAAATTTCAATATATTTTAAATAGCATTTTACAGAAACAAAATTTTATTCTATTACATTTATTTAATGATAATTTATTTTAAATATATCTCTTATCACCTATTTTAAAATAGTCTATATTTAAATATAGAAATTCTAATATTTTTTAGTTAAAATATGTTAAACTAGTAAAAATGATTTTGTTAATTAACCCAATGAACCATAAATCTAAATAAAACTTAATTATCTAACTATTAACAAAAAAATTATTTGATCAGTCTTTTGTTAGTTTTGTATTTGTTGATGTACATTTACAATAAAATTTGATAAAGTGTATATATTAATGAAAATATGATATATACGTTTGATGTAAGAAATTATATTTTTGATTCTATCTAATTTATTTTATTAATATATATATATATATTAATTTATGGAAATATATAAGTTAGTAGTTATTAATATATTTCAATAGTTTTGTTAAAAATAAATATTTATATAGAAAACTTACATTAATAGTGATATAAGAGTTAATATCCATTACTATTTTTAAAAACATTGCAAATAAATATAAATCAAAATAGGAAAATTATACATATCATAATTATAGTGTTGTCATGTTACATTTTTCAAAAACCACATCATATTTTTTTATTGAAATTGAATATAGTGATGACACATATGCAAATCATTTCTCAAATAATCTTTAGATAAAGTTGTAAGATTGCCATTTTCTGAGATCTTGGACTGACAAATTCTCCCAGATTTTAACCTTGGAATTGATGGACAAAATGATATAGAGAAAATATTTGAATCGATCTAAGAGAGACTAGAAGCCTTCTATGGGATCTTGGAGTTTCATGTAGCGGTAGTAGCTAAACTGAAAATAGTAATTAGTTGGTGTGAGAATATAAAATTCCTACACTGAAAATATTCATTGGATATAATAAAGTTGGAAACTTATAAATAAATCCGGATTTTGACTCTTATATTTGATTAAGAAGACAAGTTTAAACTTTTCAGTAGATGAAGCATTGTTTTCAGTAGATTATGTATTTATATTGTACGTACATCATTGTAAATTTTATCCTTGTCCAAAAGTAATTAATAAAAAAAAAACAGAAGCTTATATCTCTCGATATTGTTCTGATGAGATGAAACCACGAATTTGGTCAAAAGTAGTTTATTCAAGCAAACTATTAAACTAACAAACCCTAGATGGAAACCCCAAAGAGAACCAACACAACCCTATATGTAAATCAGAAGTAAGAGAAACACTTCATCTGTACAATAAATAATTAACCTCTGCATAAAACCTAGCCCTAACCAAGATACTAGAGCAAGTTTCCGTACGTAGTATCACATTCGACGACGACTTCCACAGCGGACGAGTTTCTTCAACTGATACAGAAACTTACGAGCCGTTGATATGTCTGCATTGGATTTGGCCTTCTTCAAACTGTAGCTCTTCAGATAGATACAACGACGTCGTCTATATTCATCTTCCTTACTCATTAGAAAGTCTGCACTCAATTTCTCTGAAGTTACTTCTTCGTCACGTGTTGACTTCTTTGGGTTTCCTTCTTGATCCCAAACTTTTCCATAGATCCAATTCTCGTTTTCCATCATCGATATTATAAAAGTTTTTTCTTCTATCTAGCTAGCTAGCTCTCTTTTTAAAAGGCAAAAACTGACGGATTAATTGAATATGATAGGGTATTAGGGTATATATATACAAAGCCTTGTTGTTTATCTTTCGTGTTTTCCTTTTTTTTTTTAAATGTTAAATATACTGGATTAATTAGAAAATAAAAGAACACATGCATTACCAGAAAAGGAAACACAGTTTCAGTTTACTTGCGACGCAAGAAACTACATAAAATCAGATTGAAGTTGTTTTGTTTCGTTTTCTCACCTGAAGCCAAGAAGAGAGAACCTTTTGATTCCATGGACGATATCTACCTGGCCGGATTTTATTTTCTGCACAGCTCCGATGTCAAGCCCTGGAGTTTTCACTGTGACGACCTTGAGCTCCATTGGACCCAGCTTTTTAGCCCATACTTTGTCAAGTTTTCACTGTGACGACCTTGATTTTATATGTGTTTCTAGAGATGTCTTTTCTTGAAGTTTTCCATCTTTTATTTGTTAACAAAAAAAATCTCGAAAATTCTAGAGAAGACTTCCCAGTAAATTGTCTTTGATAAACATGTTAGTTTTGCAATGGACCGGATTGTGTCAGAAATTTGACTTTCTCTATACGACTTACACGGAATTCTTCCGCCAGAAGACTTCCTTGGTAGTCTTCCGAACTCTCGGTAGAAGTATTCTAATTGTCGGTGAAACTCGTTTCAGGTTACTTTTGAAATTGAAAAATAAAACTTAAACATTTAATTTTAACTAGATGACTTCCATGTAAGTCTTCTGGAAGACGACTTACACGTAAGTCTTCCAAAATCTTACTCCAAAATTTTGGTCAAACCTTGGTTATCACGGAAGACTTCCGTGTAAGTCGTCTGCCGGAAGACTTACATCGAAGTCGTCTAATTAAAATTAAATATTTTAGTTTTATTGTTCAATTGCAAAAGTAACCTCAGACGACTTACTTGGAAGTTATCTAGTTAAATGTAATATTTAAGTATTATTTTTTTGTTGGAAGACTTTCATGTAAGTCTTCTAGAAAACGTCAATTTTCTGACACAATTCGGTCAATTGCAAAACTAACCTTTTTATCCTAGAAAACTTACCGAGAATTTTTCTCTAGTATTTTCAATTTTTTTTTCAAGAACAAAAGTAAGCCAAAATTTACAACGAAAGGCTTCCAAAGAAGTCTATTGTAGAGTAGACTTCTTTGGAAGTCTTCCTTTGTAAATTTTCAATTGCCAAAATGACCTAAATGAAGACTTCCTAGAAGTCTTCTGTATGACTTTCGTGGAAGTCTTCTGGATGACTTCCGTGGAAGTCTTCTGTATGACTTTCGTGGAAGTCTTCTGGATGACTTCCGTGGAAGTCTTCTACGTCAAAGTTTAATAACTTTTCATTTCTCTCTAGAACTATAAAGAGTTTCTAACATTTTCTTGTTGATTCATGTATATTAGTTGTTATTGGGGTTCCTAAATGAAATAGATACCTTAATTGGTTTTAATTATGAGGTTACTAACATTTATGTTTATTATTGTTTCTAGCTAATCCGAGAAAACTTCCGCGGAAGTCTTCAATGTTAGTTTTTGTAAACTTGTTAAGTAAGTTTAAGATATGTTTTTAACTTTCAAAAGTGTTAAATAGCTTCAAGAATATCAAGTATTATGGTTTAATGTGTCCTCTAAGATCATAAGATATACTTTTTAACTTTCACAAAATTTAAAATTTTAATTTTCACTTAAAATTTGAGTTTCTCGCTTAAATTTTAATTTTCCGCTTATATTTCAATTTTCGATTTAAATTTTCCGCCTTAAATTTAAGTCTTCCAAAAAGTCTTATGAGAAGTCTTCCCGAGAAAGCTTCTACTGAAACTATTATATGTTTAAACTTATGTAATGTTTGATATTTTGTGAATTTTACTAAGTTCTCTTAAGAAGTCTTATTCATTAGTTGTAGTAAATTTGTAATTTTTATGTTATTGTGTTTTGCTATTGAAATTGTATCAATAAATTCAATAATGTCGAGTACTTTTGGTAAAATTCCGTAGACATTATTAGAGAAGTGATTTGACACATGTCATCTCTACATTCACTTTCACTACAAAAAGATGATATAACATACTAAAATTGATGACATTGCTAATGGATAATTATGACATGAAAATTCATTTAATAAATTTTTATATGTTTGGTAAATTTTTTAGAATATGGAAATAAATAATACATCTTTAAAATTACTTTATTGAAATGATACTAAATAATATAATAATAAAATATTAAATATTTTAAAATTTTAAATATTATTTAAGTCTATCTTTATAATCATATAATTTTACTTACTAAACAGGATATTCAGAATTTTATAAAATGTTTTAGAATATTATACACTTTTAATCGTAACAATATTTGTTTCCATTTGATATCTACAAATTTTAGAAATTATGTTTAGTTTAATTCTTTTATAATTATAGAATTTTTATATCAATTATTTTTAAAAATTTATACAGATTGATGTATATGTATCTTTCTTATATATAATTTAAATAAATTAAATTGTTTAATTTAATTTAATTTTATGTTTATTTAAATTAAATTTTATTAAAATATTAGTATGAAAATAATAAAATATATAATACTAATAAAATTTTATTTTTAAATATAATTTAAATTTTTAAAAATTGCTACTCATGATGCAGAAAAACACCTAGTGATATTGTAGATATGAACATATTTTTGCATTAATATCTCTTTAAATTTACAAAAATTATTCACAATTAAGAGAGTACACATACAAAATCACAAAACAAACCATAAAAAAGATTATAGATCATTCATTCCTCCACAAAAACAGACTTGGACTCCACTTGATATGGGAGAAAACTCCATGAGAAGACTTCCATAAAGTCTTCTAGCGCATTATATGTTAAAAAACTTTCGAGAAAACTTTCCAAAAATCTTTCAAAGTCTTACTCATATCTGAAAAACCTGCAAATCCAAATACGTTCAAATAGCTTCAAAACAGAGAAAAAGAATGAAAGATGAAATATGTCAACCTATAAAAAACACACAAAAATACATATCCAAAAAATAGATCTACCTTTAAAGTAGTAAAAGATGAGAACCATGTAATAAAAACCTACAAAATAAGATGAATTATTGAAAAAAACATGAGACAAAAATGATAAATTAATATAAAGTTTGGTGTTTTCAAGTTCTAAGAGACTTAAGAGAGGTCGGAGAGTTTTAGTTTGAGAGAAAAGTAAGAGTTTTAAGCAACCATATAGTTACCAAAACTCTACCATGGAGACTTACCAAAACGCTTAGCACTGTTATGAAGAAAATATATGGGAGAAGACTCTACCATAAGACTTCCAAGAAGACTTCATGGAAATCTTCCAAGAGTGTCTCATATCTGAAAAATCTGCATATCTAAAAGCATTCAAATGACTTCAAAACACTGAAAATTTCAAAAATAAGGTAAGAACTTAAAACAACAACAAAGTTTTCAAAAGGTAAGAGCTATAAGCAACAAAATGTTACCAAATGAAAAATATGATTTACATATCTACCTATAAAAGAGTAGAAGATGAAAATCATGTAATGAAAAATCTGCAAAAACAACATAAATTTGTGAGAAAACATGAGATAAAAATGAGAAATTGATATAAGGTTTGGTGGTTTTAAGTTGAAAGACATTAGAAAGAGGTTGGATATTTTTAGGATGAGAAACATTACATTTTTGTAGCAGCCATTTGAGAGGAAGAAAAGAATGTATAAATTTTCTTTATATAAAGAGACAAAAGTTTCAATAAAATTAAATATTTTTGATTAAGAAGAGTTTCAAGTAAGTCTTCTAATAGAAGACCTCCTAGAAGACTTACTTGAAAGTCTTCTAGACCCTAAAGATACTATTCGTCCAGAAGACTTTTGCGAAAGTTTTCTAGTGCATTCTTTGTTGGAAGACTTAAGTCACCTAAACCCTAAACTCAAAATAACTAAATAACGAGAACCAAGCACTTCATAAAACTCAAAATTAACTTTAAAAGTGTTTAATATATACAGAACTAAATACATACAAGACAAAAGTTAATTTTAAAAAAAAGTTAAGCTTCCAAAATCTAATCATAAGAATACATACATTACTACAACATATTTTTATAAATTTAATAAATTATTTTAAGATCTACTCTATGAGAAGACTTCGAGAACCTCATAAGGTTTACAAAACCTCCGAAGACTTTACATGGTTATATTTGTAAAAATGAATTCTGGTTTTTTTGTTTGGTCATAATGGGTTTGTTGTAATTTTAACTAGTCTTTTGAGTTATTTTTGCATTTGATTGATGTTTGGGTATTGGGGTTAAAATCAAGTTTTGACTTATATTTGGCAAATTTCCCATAGTAAAATCATTAATATACTTTTGTACTC